>WHYT01000201.1:0-14804 GCA_009806455.1 Tetrax tetrax
CCTCTCAGGTTCTCTTCACATCTCATCTCCTCTCCACTTCTTGCAGCCAGGCCAGGCCGAGTCGGGCTGAGTTGGCCACCAGGTGGGAGGCCAGAGGGTGAGGCCTGCAAGGCCCACAAGGCTCGCGCCTCCCCAACTCTGCCCCTGCTTCAGCTTCTTCACATCTTTTATTTTTTTCCTGTTTTTCCTCTTCTTAAATACGTTATCGCAGAGGCGTTATCACGGGACATTCTGCTACCAACTGGCTCGGCCTTGGCCAGCAGCGGGTCCGCCCTAGGCCCAGCCGAGTCCACTGAACAAAGGGGAAACTACTTATAGAAGCCTCCTACAGAAGCTGCCACCATAGCCTCTCCTCACTAAATAAAACCAACAGAGTTGGCAAAGAGGATGAGAAATGATGTACCTCATATTGAGCACAACAGAGCAGGAGAGGGTTTGCCTCAAGCACAGTACAGAAGTGCCACAGGGACAGCATGGCAGGACAAGCTCTCACACCTTTCCTGGGAGTCATCAGGCTTGGGTGCCTCTCTGAAGTGCCTCTGCGCTAACGCAGGCAGCAGGGGCAATAAACATGGTGAGTTAGAGATCTGCATGCAGCTGCAGGGCTGTGATGTCGCCGGGATCACAGGGACGTGGTAGGATAGCTCACACGACGGGAGTGCTGTAATGGAGGGATGCAGGCCCTTCAGGAACGACAGGCTGGGAAGGCAAGGAAAGGGAGTTGTCCTTTGTGTGAGAGAGCAGCAGAAACGCACAGAGCTCTGCCCGGGGGTGGATAATGAGCCAGCTGAGATCTAAAGGGTCAGGATTAGCAGGCAAACCGATGTGTGGTATGTTGTGGTGGGTGCCTGCCAAACACCTCCTGATCAGGAATAGAAGTAGATAAGACCTTTAGACAACTGGAAGCAGTCTCGTGTTCACAAGCCGTAGTCCTAAAGGTGAACTTCAACCTCACCAGTATCTGCTGTAGGAACAACACAGCAGGGTACAAGCAATCCAAGAGTTTTGTGGAATGCATTGGTGATAACTTCCTGACTCAGATGATCAAGGAGTCTGAAAGGGAGACACTCTGCTAGACCTGATACTTACAAGCAAGGAAGAAGTGATCAGGGTTGTGAAGGGTCAGGGCAGCCCTGGCTGCAGTAACCATGAGATGGTGGAGTTTACGATCCTGATAGAAGAGAACAAGGCAAACTGCAGGATCACAGTTTCCTGGTCTTCATGTGAGCAGACTTTAGCCTCTCCTGCTATCTATCTGGAAGAATCCTATGGGAGATGGTCCTGGAGAGAAGAAAAGTCCAGGAGCGCTGGTTGACTTCCGGATATCACCTCCTCCAGCCTCAAGAATGGTCCATACCAACAAGGAGGAGGAAATCAAGCAAAGACAGCAGGAGGCCTGTATGGATCAATAAGGAGCTCCTGAGTAAACACAAGCATAAAAAGGACAAGTTGAACATACAAAAGTCCACGGATCTTGATGAGAGGCACCCCTGAGTGCTGCGGGAGCTGGCAGATATAACTGCGAGGACACTCTTGATAATCTTTGAAAGGTCAAGCCAATCTGGGAGGTTCTCAAGGACTGGGGAAAAAAAAAGGATGTCACTGCTAACTTCAAGAAGGGAGATCCAAGGAACTGCAGGCCAGTAAGCTTCACCTTGGTTCCTAGAGAAATGATGGAATGAATTCTTCCGAAAACCATTTCCAAATATATTAAAGTCAAGAAGATGACTGGGAGTAGTCATCATGAATTTACAAAGGGGCAATCATGCCTGACCAACTTGATGGCCTCCTACAACAAAGTGACTGTCTTGGTAGATGGGAGAAGAGCAGTTAATGTTGTTTATTTTGTGGAGACTTTTGAAATGTCTCCTATAACATCCCCATAGGCAAACTGATGAGGTATGGCCTAGAAAAACAGACAGCAAAATGAAGTGAAAACTGGCTGAACCGCCAGGCTGAAGGGCATGAGATCAGCAATACAAAGTTCGGAAGCCAGCCATGGGTGGTGCACCCCAGTAATTGATCCTGGGGCCAACACTGTTAAACATCTTAATAAATGAGTCATACGGTAAGAGAGTGCACCCTCAGCAAGTTTGCTGATGATATAGAACTGTGTGGGCAGTAGGTGATACACCAGAGGGTTGTGCTGCCATCCAGAGGGACCTCAATAGGCTGGAGAAATTGGCTGACGGGAACCTCATGCAGCTCAACAAGGGGAAGTGCAACATCCTGCACCTGGGGAGGAACAACTCCAGGCACTGGTATGGGCTGGAGGCCACCCAGATGGAAAGCACCTTGGCAGAAAAGGACCTGGGGGTCCTGGTGGACACCCAGTTGAACAGCAATGGGTCAGCAATGTGTCCTCGCAACAAGGGTGTCCAACAGCCTCCTGGGCAATATTAGAAAGCACCTTACCAGCAGGTTGAGGAAGGGGATTAGTTGTGATGAGACACATCTGGAGTTTTGCATCCAATTCTGGGCTCCCCAGTACAAGAGAGAAATTAACATACTGGAGTGAGTCCAATGAAGGGCCACAAAGGTGGTTAAGGAGCTGGAGCATCTGTCATATGAGGAGTAGCTGCGAGCTGGGACTGATTGTCCTGGAGAAGGCTCAGGGGAATCTTATCAGAGTATATAAATCCTTGATACAAAGGAGTGAAGAAGATGAAGCCAGGCTTTTTTCAGCGGTGCCCAGTGACAGAAGGAGAGGCAATGGCCACAAACTGAAATACAAGAAATTCCATCTAAACATAAGAAAAAAAACTTCTTTGCTTTGGCGTGGGTTGCCTAGAGAGATTGTGGAGTCTCCATTCTCAAAGATATTCAAAACTCGAGTGGACACAACCCAAATCAACCCACTCTAGCTGACCCTCCCAGGCTGAGTAAAGGACTGGACTAGATGACCTCCAGAAGTCCCATCCAACCTCAACAATTCTGCGATTCTGTGAAAAAGAGAGAAAGGAGCAGGAGGCTGTGTGTGCCCAGCAACACCAGATTGATGGTTTATTGATCTCAGTGCCACAGTATGCTATAATGTTCAATTGCAATTATAACAGCTACAAAACCAGTAGATTTTTGCAAAGGTGAGGTAATAATTAATGTGGTAAATCATTACCACTATCAAGAAGAAAGGTAATTGCAGCCAGAATGGAGAGAGTTTTTTACATAGTACTCAGATTAGCTGTGCTTAACACAATATAAACAGATGCATAATGACACCAGTTTCACTCAATTTTTTTCATCCATGGCAGGAAACACTAATGGCTAAAGAAGTACCATCTCTTTGCCCGGCATTCGGCTGCTGTGACCTTGGAAAAATACTTTGGCCATATTTGCAAAAGTGGCTCTCAGTTTCCTCCAGTGAACTGACTTGCTTATGAACTGTGGCCCTTTTTCTCCTCTACTGCAGAAACTTCAGCTGCCGGAAAATGTCATGAGCATGGACTGGCCTGAGCTTTGCAACATGTGGAATTACAAATGGGTTTTGCAATCACAAAATATCCAGAACTGTGCTGACAGGGTGATCTTTTCACCAGCTTCTCTTGAATTTAGTGTTCTTTAAGTCCCAGCTGTTGTCAGTATTTTCCTTTGACACATTTCTGCAGTACTTAATCACAGGCAGTCTTTGTTACTGCTCACACAACTCGTGCGTATACAGTTCTACTTGCTATAGGCATAACCCGCCTTTTTGGGCAGCAGTAGACAGTTACATCTTCTCACTACTGGTGGAACTGCAACACAACTGTATCTCTATGGGATCCACACAGGCACTGAAGAGCTTTTTGGGTGCCAAAGTACCCCTGGCAATCTACAAAGGACCAGCTTGAAGCATTCACACTCCTCTCCTGAAGGCATCTGGACACTCCTTGCCATGCCTTCCTCCCACATGCACACAGTGGCTTTCTAGGGCTTTACAATCAATTCATTAACAATTTTGAACTTCTATTAGGAAACCATATAATTTTTATATGCTATAGTACTGGTCTCTTTGTAGAGACCAGGTTATTTTTGGGGGGAATAGCTCCAAGTTTTAAAACAGAGTGCCTAAAGGGAGGTACATGGACCTGGTGGAGCAGGTTGGGGATGGGGGGGCACAAAATGATCAGAGAAATGGAACCTCTCCTATGAGGAAAAGCTGAGAGTTGGGGTCTTTCAGTACTTAGACAGGACTTATAAGAAAGATGGGGACAGACTTTTTAGTAAGGTCTATAGCAATAGGACAAGTGGTAATGGTTTTAAAATAGAAGGAGGGTAGATTCAGAATAGATATAAGGAAGAAATTTTTTACAATGCAGGTGGTGGAAGACTGGAACAGGTTGCCCAGAGAGGTGGTGGATGCCCCATCCCTGGAAACATTCAAGGCCAGGTTGGACGGGGCTCTGAGCAACCTGATCTGGTTGGAGATGTCCCTGCTTCTTGCAGGGGGGTTGGACTAGATGACCTTTAAAGGTCCCTTCCAACCCAAATCATTCTATCATTCTATGTTTATGTGTCTAATAAGTGCCCTCATCCACAGCAAAGGATGAGCATCCATGAACGCACAGTGAAGCAAATTAAATGTCAATTACGTAAATGTCAATTCAGAAGCCTACATTTTGGTGAACATTGTAACAAATATTAGCCGTCATTGCTAATTAAGTAGATATGGGAGTTCCCTATTGTATTTTTTAATATAGCTTCATAAATTCTAAATGTTCAGACTTACAAATGAAAGTTAAAAAATCTCTCATTCATACAAAAGCAGTGCATGTGCCCAGGAACGCCCATGTGCCCCTCAGCAGCCGAAATTCTGCTGGCAGTGCTGCAGCCAGCTCCCTGCCTGCATCAAACGCTACCTTCCCAGTTTCCAAGGCAACAGCAGAGCCCCTGCGATGGATGCACAAGGGACACAACAGGGATCCCACAATGTTTTCACGTCTGTCTGTAATTTCCCATTATTTGAAAAAGAATCACAAATGTACAAATGTGAAAGCTGCTCAAGCATAGAAAATGTCTGTCCATGGCTTTATTCTCACTTGTTTGTGGTGGGTGACATCACGTATCGCTCAGACATGTATATCACAGACTACACGACTTTCTGAGCCTTTCTGTTGGTGTTGGAGTGAGAAGGCTCTGTTCACAGCTTATTGTTTGCCTTCTACCTGGTAACTACGCTATTCCCACCTGATGAGGACTGTCTGAGGTCACCTTTGGAACCTGAGGCTTAATTGCTTGTAATGATCATTAAGACAGAAGAATATTTCTGCCAGCAAGAAGGTGGAATAATCATGAAGTTATTTTTAATTCTAGTAATAAAATACCAAAGAGGAAAATAACTTTTATTTCAAAATTACAACCCACTGCAGGCACTAGAAGCAATTAAATACTACAATGCTGAGCGTGCTTTTATGAATGAGCAAAAGCAATTTCATTGTAGCGTCCTCTGTACTTGTGTTTATTGCACCTGAGGGTTTGTGTGTTTGGCCAAGAACAAAAGAGAAGAGAGGATGAGTGTGTGAGAAAACATCATCTTACAGAGCAGTTTAGGGCACTGTCAATTCTAAAACAAACCATGCTCCTTTTGAGGGAAGAAATGTTTCCTCATGAACCTAATATTTCTTCCATACCCTATGCTTTCTCTTGTTAACTTAGATTGTAACCTCCAAGGGTTTGGAATTCCTGTGAATGTCGTTTTACAGGACACAGCAAACAGAACTCCACTCCTCTGGCTTCCAAAGCTACCATAATAAACACGATCACATGTGGCAAAATGACTCCAGAAAGGGAAAAATATGTTGATCATCATCAGGCAGTGATTTACTGAGAAGAAAGGCCAAACAATGCAGCCTCTCATTATTTCCGCTTGGCACACCAGATGCGATGGGTAGCAGCCAGATGGATCCTGCCCTCATCCAGGCTGCATCTACCTTTTAAGATGGCTCAGTAGATGAAATACGTCTGCTATCTCTACAAACTGGGTCCTCCAGTCAAGAGATGACTAAGATTTCAGCATCGATATAAATGAAATGCTGGTATCACATTTTCCAGGGCAGCTTATTTCCTGCACGTCATTGAGAACAAGGCACAGATAGTGACTTTGATCGGCTAGTCACTGTTTCTTTTATTCCTTAGCCTCCTTCCTTTATCTTGCAATCTGATAGTTACTTGTAACTCAAACTGACACCGAGCAAACTCTAACCTTCATCTTGTGATGTTTGCTAAGAGATGCAGTAGTTTGTGGTAGGATTCAACGCAGATCGTTTAAAATCGCCCAGGTTCCCTGTGAGAGTTCAGGGTGCCATCACACTAAGTGGCTGAATCGAGTGAACATCTTGCTCTGCTCTCTCCTGCTTCCACCTGCCTGCCTTTCGCTCCTCCTTTGCCCCAGTTCTCCCTCTGGCACACCTCCTAATCCAAGAAAAAGCTTATTCCCCACTCCTGGTTTACTGTCCCTAACTGTGGAGTTTAGGGAGCTGAACTGACAGGTGGGGGGGTCAGACGTGCCCTGGAGCTGCCTGAAGGAAATAACACAAAGATAACACCTGAAGTGGGGCAAGGGGAATAGGACTGTCCTGATTAACTGGCCTGAGCCAGAGTTGACCCACGGATGATCCGTATTGCATTGCTACGTTCAGTAAGATTGTGTTGTTTTCATTGCAACTTCTTTAGTGTTCACAGGGTGCGAGAAAGTACATCATAAAAATAAGTAACAACTCCTTAGCCTTGTGTTGTTTTAACTGTAACTTCTTCAGTATACATAGATTGTGAGAAAGTCCGTCGTAAGGATGGATAACAACTCTTCGGCCTTGTGTATGAAAAAACAGAAGATATGCAAGAGAGAAGCGTTACATCACAGCAACTCCCTTGTTTCCTCTTTTGACCTCTGGCCAAGCTTGGGAGGTTGAGGGGGGGGGACGGGACAACACGGTAACTGAAAACGGTGGTTCTGCATTTTAGAATAATGAAAGAAAGTTGTTTATTTAGCACTATAAAAGGCTGGACCCTCTTGCAGCGACTTTGGAGACCTCACCTATGAATGGACACACTGAGTAGGACCTCCCAGTTGCCAGGACAGGCTCTCCATATCCTTGCTGGAACCAGGGCTCCCCAGCAACTGCAGATCTGGATGATGGTAACATATTCATAGGGCAATTGGCGATGTATCTTTCTTGATCACTGTACTTATTTTCATGTAGTAATGATTAGATGAATTACCTTTAAATACTATTGCTGTTAATCTGTTGGTAATCACTACTAATCCTTTATTATCTTCTCTACTTGGATAGATCAGGTGAAACTTAAGTTTCTCGAGTATTTTGGTATTTGAACCTTTTGTGCTGATCCTGCTCTGTGGTAAAACACAGTGGGAGGATATTGAATCAGCCCAGCCCACGGAGCTACCCGCTTCTGCAAGTGGCAGTTTTCTCAGTGCCTTGGAAATCTCTAACCCAAGCTTGCTCCTTCTCCCTGCCTGCTAGGGTGGAGCTGGAATCATAGCTGCAATTTCCAAAAACCAGCCATACAATTAATGTGTTAATTCTAAGACCAGCATTATTCTGGATGCAGAGAAGCAGACTGTAAGAAGTCAATGCTTGAACTTCATTTAATGTTGGTAAAGCTTGTCATGAGACCATTTGAATTCTGCTTGAAAACCCTGTTTAATTATTCACTACGAAGGCAGGCAGTGTCTTTCTATGACATTTATGGAAAACATGGAAATATTTTTTCAGTGCAAAGCAACAGAGAACCTTTTACTGAACAAGCTATACAGCCTCGGCCAGGGTAGTCATTTCATCCTCTGGAGCAAGTGTTTTCACAGTCTGCTTAAGCTGGATTATTAGTAACATTTCTGTTTGAAATTACGGAGGCCTGCTCGCCAAAAAGAAAAGAAAATATGCCTTAGGCTTACTAAGGAAGCCAATTGAGAAAAATAATCTGATTATAAAAGATTATAAATGAATAAATTGAGACCAGTTAGAAAATCTCTGACATACAAGAATCAAACGTTAACAAACAAGAATTTAACAAAGCTAACTTGATTTCCTCCCTTATGAGTGGAATTCTGCCTGTAAGGGAAAAAATGACATTGAGTGAGCAGGAGAGAATGACCAATTCTTAAATTATTTTATTTTTTTTTTGCTTAGATACTGTAAATAGAGAGCCTTCTTAAACACACACTTCAAAAAGACACAATTTTTCTTTCTGGCTGACTCACAAACAAAATATTTGAAATAGGACTGATGCTAGAAGCAAGGAAACAGTTTCCTTCTTGTTAAACTGCTCTCAGAGAGAAGAGTTGTCACCTGCACTGTGTCCTTTGCCGGCAGAACGGCTGGGGGAGGCCAGGCTTGCAGAACTGTCCCCGTTACCCTCCCTGTGCCTCAGATGCAAATGCTCAGAGGGCTCCAGCTGAACAAGTCCAATAGACTCAGGACCAAGAAATGCATTTTTCCAAAATGCACCATGGTTTCAGGCACTTTCCTGTGACCAAATGCTTCCATTTTGAATTTTCACGTAGGCAAGCTAAAGACAGCATCCATCTGAAATGGAAGTACCTGAGATCCCACAGTCTGCTCTTTCTTGTCTTAATAAATAACAGACCAGGACAGGTGAAAAAACAACCTTACTTGGATTGCCTCAGGCACATGTAATACATGAAAACAGTCAGGAGCTTTGTTCTGTGGAAATGTAGAAGCAGCTGAAAAATACATGGGAAGATTGAGAAGGGGATTATTTGTAAATGAGAAAACAGTACCTCTCCTACAATGAGCAGGTTGAGGGGAACAGCATTGCCTGTAGCTCCTAGGCAGGCTACTACATCTCAATGGTCCCTGAAGTACAGGTTCATTATGCCTTAATGTGGAATGGAAAAGTAGAATAACATCCCCTGGGAGAAAGGGTGTGTACCAAATATACAGGGTAGTGACATGGTTTCTCCAGAGAGGATTTTATCTCCTCCAAGCTTTCGCAAACAAAAATATTAGGCCTCATTAAACTGAAAGCAATAATTGAGGCACCGCCCACTGCAAAGCAGAAGTTAATATAGTTTAACAGTGCTTCTGAAAAAAATGTAGTAAGACAATGAGGTGTGGGGTTGTTTGTTTTTTTTTTTTTTGATAGTGATTTCCATGTAACAACCATGAAACTTGCCCTCCTGAAAGCCAGGACCAAGGTTCATCCTGATCTTATACACAACTTTCTCATGGGGCTTACAGGGAGGGGCAAAAGATGAAGGAAGCAAGGGGACAGCTTTCTGGTGCAGAGTATTGCTAGATGCCCCAGCTCTTTCTGGTGGGGTAAGAAAACTTGTCACACTTCTTGTACCACTCTCCCACAGTCCCTCCAAGCACTAGAGCTGTGTTTTGCAGTAACACATTGCAACAGGGTCCCATAAAGACTGTTTCAGCCCATCACAACTTCTTTTAGCACGCAGTATTTGCACAGATACATAGAAGGACCTACTAGCACTATACTTTTTTGAGGTATGTGACAATACCATCCAAGAGCAGATTTCCCCATACAGAAGATTTGAGTTTTGCCCTGTTTTTGCAGAGAATTGGCTGGAGAAGAGACCAAAGATCTGGATTCCCTTTTGTCTTCAGGTTATAAATCCTATTGCTACTTTGGGTTACTGTATTCTTCACCTCATACCTTCTGGAAAGATATACCCATCACCAGGATGAGCCCTGGGTTTGATTCTTAGGCTATTACATCACTGGGACCACTGTATGTTTAACACAACCCAATTTCTGATATATATATAGGCACCTCACGTATGTTAGGAAGAGGAGAATCATTCCTGCTCCCATTTGACAGATTGGAAAACATCTGTTGGAAAACAGATATAGGCCTACATTCTCAACAGATACTTAAGTGTTTTGAAGACCAGACCACATATTGGACTATCCTTCCACAACACTGTTGGTACAATGGCTTAGACTGAGGCCCCAGGTAAACAGGGAAGGGAAATTAAGAGATGGCATCTCAGCGCTACCACACTTCATTTATTTCTATTTAAATTAAACCTACATAGTACTTGGCTGCTTTTACAGCCTTATTTAACTTTACCATCTTGCATCTACCAGTGGACAAACATTGAGTTTGCCTTGGTCAAGATATTCTGCTAATGTGCTTAAAAAACACCACATATTAAGCAAAGGGAACAACAACAACAAATGATTGTTCCCTTCCCAACACCATCAGCTCTCATTGTCAACAGAGGAGAATGCTTCTCTGCAGGCCACCATTGATATATTGAAAAAAAAAAAATATATTGCTTGGTATTAACGTCTATCTCAATGAGTTATTTTAAGTGGCTTAAGCTGTACACCACTAAGCCTGTACTCTATCTTAATTTCTTCCAGACAGGATGCCTCATGCAAGACCTTTAACTTTAAAGGTCTTGTTCATCACATGGACAAATACAAATCAGCACCCAATAGAGGCTAAGGCAGCCAGATTACCTAATCTGAAATCCTTTCAGCAGTTCTGCTTTCCCTGTGAAACAGAAAAAGTGCAGCCATGAGCACTTGCAAAGACATCTGTCTGTTGTTTGGCATACAGCAGTCAGACTTCAGTTTTTGTGGTGAATGGTCTCCTGGGTGATAGGTAGAGCTAAAGCTCAAAGATCCAATGGAAAAAAAAATGGTACTGAAGCCCCTAGGCCCAGTATAAGACTCATCTGCCCTTATAGTTGAGTTACTGTTTTGAGGCTCCCCATGAAATCTTCCATTATCTCCTTTTCCTGTGTTACCCTCAACTTCTACTGAAATGGTGGTTAGATTTTTTTTTTTTTTTCATTATTACAACTGGCAAATAATCTGAGTAGGATTTATGAAAGGATGTGTTTCTGTCTAGAGTATCCCTGTTTATGGTTTCTCTTCCTCTAGAAAAAAAAAAATAAAAAGAGAATACAAACAACAGCAAGCAACGTAGGATGGTGTCCTACTTTCTAGTAAGGGAGCTGTGCTGAAATGTGTCACTTGGGTAGCTATATTTAAGGGTTAGCTAGAGACAGAGTGTAATTACACTAAGAATTAGAAGCTAGACATGCTGAACACTAGTGAAACCTGCTACAGTCCCACAGCAGAAAGGAAGATCTTTACTATCGAAGACTGGGTTCTCATCTTTTAGTTAAACATTGTTTAAACTCATTAGCTGGCTCCCCCTCTCAGCTTCACAAACAAAGCTGTATGATAAACAGTTTCAAGTGCAACCCAGGTAGGTAATTTCAAGGAAAGGTTACTTTGACAACCAGATAAGCTGTTATTTCCCCAAAGGGCCCCGGGCAGCGTGTAGTAACTCAGTTACTAACACAACCACCGTTTGTTTAATGCCTAATCCTAGAACTGATCAAGTGCTAAGAAATATAAGTATTGGTGTGAGTATATATGGCTGTGTTTGTTTAGTGACAGTTCAGGCAGTTTAAGTGCTTCTCACCCCTCTTTACAGGGTGCACACCAGCACATAGATGACAGAAAGCTTTAGCAAGTGCTTGCTGTCCTGCACACCATGGAAGATCTCCCTGTAGGATAACAAGCCCATCAGCAAAGGAGCAGGGTACACTCAGAGCAGTGCCTGCAGGCGGTGGTCAATTATAGAGCCAAAACGGGCAAGATATTAGTCATGCACAGTAGCTCCCTTTCAAGTCTTTATTCCAGTAATGCCTTGCAAGCATTTTATTAAAGGGTCACAAAAGAGGTTTGCACGCACATAGATACCAGCTCTTTCAGAGCACTAAGGACCACAGTAATTGTAGCATTGGTAGCAGTTCTCACAGCAACACTTTTTTTTTAGTACAGGAGCATTCCTCTAAGGAGTGCGTGGGTGAAATGAGGACTAAGTTCACATATGGGGTAGCTGCTATACTCTGGGGGGGATTTTACTGATGCTTTATTTTGTAGGAGTAAGAAAAGTCTCTTAGGCCTTACAACTACTGACAACTGCATTGTAGACTCACTCAGGATTCTCACATCCTTTAAGCGTATGGCAACACAAATCCCCCCCTCCCTCACTGTAAGGAAGCCACACTTACCTTCCCAAAGACGCACAACAGGCTGCTGCTGCACTGCTCTCACCTGCCTGAGTAGAGGTCCAGTCCCTGCTGCGGTGGCCAAGATCATCAAACAACAGCCCTGTGAATGCATAACTTGGACATGGGAGGCAGCTCTTGCAGGGTATCTACCCAACTACTCCAAGATCACACATATACTCTGAGCAGCCTTTTGAGCCATGTTGTCTAGAAATCTGCCCATCACCTCTTATCTCCTGAAGGAGATCAATTGCCCTGAAGAGCCAATCCCTTTACAGTTAAGGGCAGCTTAGTGGCTATTTTTGGGAAACACTCAAGAATTTTATGCCTGAAAAGAAAGTGCAGGTTCTTAATCAAGTTGCCTGCTAGTACATACCCATATGTATATACATATACTTTTCATATTTAGAAAGGAGGGTTGGGGAAGACAGGACAGCTCAGGACCAAGTCAAACCCCAGGCAGCCACCCATCTGCATGTACTGTAGGCCCTAGAACAAGTTGAATAAGAGCTGCTGGATGGCAATGGGGAAGCCAGCAGCTATCCTGTCAAATCAGTTTTGACACCCTGTAATGTGGAGCTCAATACCTTCTCGCTGACCTCACTACCACGTATGTCCATAAATAGGAGTTTCGGGATTCTCAAGTGCAGTGCCCAGTTTCCATTAGTTAAGACAGCTTTTTAACCAACAATAGCTGTTAGACACAGGAGTGTCTAACAGGGAACTCCCAGTTTCCATAAATTAGCTACCATCTTAAGCTGAGCAACTGCTTACTCATGCTGCAGAAATCATGTCCTGATAAATCTCATTTTATTGAGTTTAACCTTTCACCGAGGTTAAGGGTTAAGCCGAGAAGTGAAGGTACAGAAAACTACACAAGAGTTATTTTCTTAATCTAGAGAGAAATAAGGCAGAAGAGACAGTTTAGGACACAAAAAGCCTTTATGTTTGAGAAGTTAACCATTTCAACAGAAGACTCTGAAGTATTTTTGCAACTACTGTTACATTGGACAGTCAAGGATACAAAACTGCTGACAGAAGCAACAGTGGAGAGCACCAAATTAAAAAATGCATGCTTCAGCACAACTGCACAGATTCCTTCTCTCAATGAACACTTGCCTGCTCAGACTATACTTAACTCCTACCCATATCAACTTTACGCTTCATCCTCCTCTCCTTCCTCTTCAAACTCCCCCTGCTCATCTGCAGTGGCATCCTGGTATTGCTGGTATTCAGAGACCAGGTCGTTCATGTTGCTCTCGGCCTCCGTGAACTCCATTTCATCCATGCCCTCGCCGGTGTACCAGTGCAAGAAAGCCTTGCGCCGGAACATGGCTGTGAACTGCTCCGAGATCCTCTTGAAGAGCTCCTGAATAGCTGTGCTGTTGCCAATGAAGGTGGCAGACATCTTGAGGCCGCGCGGGGGGATGTCGCAGACGGCCGTCTTCACATTGTTGGGGATCCACTCCACAAAGTAGCTGCTGTTCTTGTTCTGCACATTGAGCATCTGCTCGTCCACCTCCTTCATGGACATGCGGCCCCGGAAGATGGCGGCCACCGTCAGGTAGCGGCCGTGGCGGGGGTCGCAGGCGGCCATCATGTTCTTGGAGTCGAACATCTGCTGCGTCAGCTCGGGCACCGTCAGGGCTCGGTACTGCTGGCTGCCGCGGCTGGTGAGAGGGGCGAAGCCCGGCATGAAGAAGTGCAGGCGGGGGAAAGGCACCATGTTGACCGCCAGCTTGCGCAGGTCGGCGTTCAGCTGGCCGGGGAAGCGAAGGCAGGTGGTCACGCCGCTCATGGTGGCCGACACCAGGTGGTTGAGGTCCCCGTACGTGGGGGTGGTCAGCTTCAGGGTGCGGAAGCAAATGTCATAGAGGGCCTCGTTGTCGATGCAGTAGGTCTCATCCGTGTTCTCCACCAGCTGGTGCACAGAGAGGGTGGCGTTGTAGGGCTCCACCACTGTGTCTGACACCTTGGGGGAGGGCATGACGCTGAAGGTGTTCATGATGCGGTCGGGGTACTCTTCCCGGATCTTGCTGATGAGGAGGGTGCCCATCCCAGAGCCCGTGCCACCGCCCAGCGAGTGGGTCAGCTGGAAGCCCTGGAGGCAGTCGCAGCTTTCCGACTCCTTCCTCACCACATCCAGGACAGAGTCCACCAGCTCAGCGCCTTCCGTGTAGTGCCCCTTGGCCCAGTTGTTGCCAGCCCCACTCTGACCTAGACAGCAAAGCAGAAGCAAGGTGCCATGTCAGTGCCCCAGGGAGGAACAGAGATGCTCCCAATTCTCCTGCCCCAGGGAGGAACAGAGATGCTCCCAATTCTCCTGCCCCAAGGTGATCCCCCCTCACTTCCATCCCCACTGTGCTGTTCGGATTTGGTCCCCCTGCGTCACTCTCATGCTCGCTCTGAGCCTTTGCTGTGCGCAGAGCTCCCGCTCTGGGCTTCCTCCATCCCACAGCCACTCACCAAAGACAAAGTTGTCGGGCCGGAAGATCTGTCCAAAGGGGCCAGAGCGCACAGAGTCCATCGTGCCGGGCTCCAGGTCCACCAGGATGGCACGAGGGACGTACTTGTTACCTGCAGGAGGAACCAGCACCAGCGTTACAGCCCCACAGTCAGTGCCACAGGATCCCTGCCGTGCTCCCTTCCGCCCACCCACCGTTTGCTGCCCGAGATGCAGAGGATGAGGGAACTTGGAGGGCAGTAGTCGGGGACGGGAACACCAAGCAGCTCTTAAAGTTGTGCCAGGACATCCCCTGTTACCGGGAGAGCTGAGGTGCAGCCTCCAGGGCGG
>WHYT01000202.1:0-22502 GCA_009806455.1 Tetrax tetrax
CTCCCCCCCGCACTGGGGTGCTGGAGGTCCCCAAAGCCCCATGGGGGGCACAGCCCCACAGCGGGGCCGTGGCAGGGGCAGCAGCACCAGGCAGTATTTTGGCCAGGAACATGAGGGGCTGTTTTTCCGTGGTCCTGTCCCCCATGTCCCCCCCTGCCCAACAGGCCATGCCGGAGGGACCCCGTGGCTTTTTTGGCAGCCGCCCCGGACTGAGCCGGTGATTTCGGAGCCTGGTTGGTGGTGACACCAGGAGCGTGTCCCCAGCGTGTCCCACGTCCCCGCTGTAGCTGTGAGCACATCGCTCTCTGCTCCGGCCGTGGCCCCCGGCATCTCGTCGTCCTCGCAGCTTGGAAAGGGTTTAGAAACCCCGCTGCGTGAGCAGGATGAGCATCCCTCACGGCGTGCTTCGAGCCCTGCTTCCACCCCCCCTTTAGTTTTCCCGCTGCGTTTCGGAAGCTTCCCACCCTTCCCGGGGCGCCAGGCACAGCTCCCGCTCCTTCCCAGTTACAGCAATACAGTTTTTTTCGGGGCTGTTGAAGTTTGCTAACAGCCCTCGGGTGGTGGCTGGGAGTTTCTTGCTCCTCTTGTTGCTTCTGTTAGGGTTTTTGGGGTGCTTTCATTTTTTTCTTTTTTTTTTCTAAATAGTGTTCAACTGCGCCCACCTCCAGCACTGGGTCAGCCCTGCTGGGATTCCCAATCCCGAGAGCGGGTCCCAGCCGCTCCATGCCGGTGGCTGTCCTCCAGCTGAGCTCCTGCGCCTTCGTGACAGAAATGCCCACATTTGCAAAGATTTGTTAGGCAAATCCCACCTCAGCTGCAGCAGAGGCGCGTTCGGCCACCCAGCATGAGGTCACGGAGACTTTTTGGGTCTGGGCCGGAGGAACGCTGCTCAGAGCATCCCCTCCCCAGCGAGATGTGGGGATTTGGATCGTAGCCAAGGTGGGATCTGGGCTGTGATGCTCCAAAACACCCCAAATTCTGCGGTTGGTTGTGAATTTTTTTTCCCTATTTTTGGTCTGGGCAGCCGCTCTTGCAGGGAGCAGCTTCCAGCTGGGGGCTGATCCCAAAGTGGGAGCTTGAGTGGCTTTGGGGCTGCTCTGGCTTGGCCAAACCGGCTTGTTTTTCAGGAAAAGCCTCGGCCGCGGTGTGCAAGCGCAGGTGAGAAGCGCGGAGGTATCGGGGTGGGCTGGGTAGGGCTAGAGGAAAGTTGAGCTGAGGTGGTGGCGAGGAGGAGCCGCCCCGACGAGCCTTGGCACCGCCAGGCACGGAAAAGTCCTCGCTGCTTCCTCCTCCTCTCCCTCCTTGCAGCCAACGGAAGGAGCAGTTTTCCCAGGGAGTTTGTGTGCAGTGAGGGTCAGGGTGCCCACGCCGCCTCTTCCAGAGGTTGGTCCCGCAGTGGCCGTGCACCTGGCAGCCGTCCCCATGTCCCTCGGCTGCGAAGGGGCCGGGGGCTGTGAAGGGGCCGAAAGCCTGAGCGGGGTCGTCGGGATGGCCAGCGGCAGCGGAGCCGGAGCCCAGAGACAGGCAAATCTGGACTTGCTATTTTTTTTCCATTTCCACTTTCCCTGTTTTCCCTGCTAGAGCTGCCCCAGCGCAGCGTCATTCCCGATAACGTCTCTTCGCAGCATCACCGCTTTGACCTTTACGGGTGACAGGCTCCGGGCTAATCACGCTCCGGAGGGTGGGGATGTTTTGCCAAAACTCGGGATTTTCGAGGCCGTGCGGGCGATGAGCTCATCCCGCTGCCCCAGCCATGTCCCGCCGCGGCCGCCCGGGATTCGTGTTTCTTCCTTCAATGCCGCCGTGACGGCAGCCGCCCAGGAGGGCTTTGAGCAAGAGGGGGGAGAGAAAACCCGCCAGCAGCGGCCGTCCCATGGCGTGGGGAGAAGGAAGTGCTGCTGCGGGCCACTCCTCCTCGCCATTTCCTCTCCGCGGTCGGGTTTTTATACGGATGAGAGAGCGGGGACGGAGGAGCAGCCGGCCCATCCAAGGCCGGAGGCTGGGATCGGTGGCTGAAGCGGAGCACCGGTGGCCGGCCCCGAGGGAGACGCTGTGGGTAACTGCGCTCGGTCCGGCTCCCCCGTCCCGCTCCCCACCCCGCCGTGTCACCGGGGCACCCCTCAGCCACTTTGGGCTCCATCCCCACCACCTCCCACCAAAACCCATTCTGGATTTGCGAGGACTCTCCTGCTCCCGCGAGTTTCCGATGCTCCAGGCTCTTCCCTTCTGCTTGCTGCCCTTCCCGTTGCTCTCGGTCTTTGGGGTTCAGCGAAAAATTGGGGCTGGGAGCGGGGCCAGTGGGGTTTGGTGGCAAGCAGGCTGTCAGGGCGGTGCAGGTGGGTTTTGCATCGCCCCGGCTGTCACCCCTGCGCCGTGTTTCTGGGGAGGGCGTACGCCTGGACGCCCCGATCTCAAGCTGCGAAGAAAACCATGTTTCTCAGCTTTGTTTCTAAGCGGTGCCCACGGCGAGCTGCAGCCGGGGCACCACGGCCGTGCCCTGCGCTGGGGCCGTGCTGGCCTCTGCAGCAATCCAGGATTTGCGCTCCTGACCACCGACGCCCTTCGATCCTGCAAGGGGTCGTTTTGCTCCGCTTTTCCCCCTGGAAACACTCAGATATGGACAGAGGGATTTGGCTTCCAGCGGCAGGATCATCCTTTGGGCTTTTCCAGCTGTTCCCATTCCCCAGCTGCTTTGCTGCCCCCAAGAGCCTGAGTTTGGGGTGCAGCTCCCTCCTCTCCAATGCTGTCCTCGGGACTTTTAACCGCAGAGACGTTTCTCCGGCTGGCGTCGGGCTGACGTCCCTGCAAACCGGGCATTTTCTGCCCGCGACCGCTGTCTGCCCAGGCTGCTCCATCCCGCTCCCCTCCCGGCCCGGCTGCCTCCGGCTGCCCACGCAGGGTTTGTTGTGGAAACGTTTTGGCAGGAGCAGGGCGACACGTGGATGCAAACTTTAGGGGAAAAGCTAAAGGAGGAAAGCTGGAGGCTTCTCTGGAGCGTTTCCGAGAACGAAGCGGGAGTGTTCCCACGGTGCAGCCGCGCTCGGCGCAGAGCCGTAGCGAGCGGTGTTACACAAGCGCTTGTGATGCTGTAGACCTCTCTGCTGGGTTCTTCCCATCGTTTTCACTGAACATCTAATTAAGTTGCCAAAAGCGCATCTCCGCAGGCTGGCAGCGCTGCCGGGCTGGCACAGCCGCCTGCCCCGGCCCCGATCCCGCGTGGAGCAAGCAGGGGCTGCTCTTAGAGAATGTGGGTCTGTGTAAGTACCAGCAGGTACTAGGAACTGAGTCACGGTGTTAACTGGGTGATCGAAGGCATGACTGGGCAGATTTCTTGCTGAGGATGGGATCTGGTCCCTCCGCCCCGCCTCGCTTGGCTCAGCTGGAGTGCTGGGCATCCCGTGCCGGTGGGATGGATGTGCTGTTTGGGGAAAGAGGGTCTGGAGCACCTGGCTAACGAACGCTGGTCCTTGCCGCTTCCCACTGGCCTCGCGCGGGCCTTGGCCTCCCCAGGTGGGAGCAGCGGTGGTAGCAGAGTCGGCTCCAGGCTCCGAGGAGCCGAACGGCTTCGTGCTTTGGCCAGGGCTACGGGCAGGGTGGGCTGGCGCCCTGCTGCGTGCTGGCAGCTTCGGCGGGGCGGTGTTTGGGATGTCTCATGGTTCCCATCTGCTCCCTAAACCTCTTCCCGTAAACTCCCACAGCTCCCCCCGTGGTGTTTAATCACCCCCCCCCTGCACACCCACGTGGGTTTGGGGCTGAGAAAGCTTCACCGCGTGTTTGTGTTGAGGCGCGTTCTGGCCGGAGGGTCCCAGCCCCAGGCTGAGCTCTGCAGCGTCCCCGCTCCCTGGGGACAATGGCCCATGCTGGTCTGCGCCGCGGGGGCTGCTTCCCAGCAGCTTTGGGGCCGGCCGTCCTGTCGGGGACTTCCAGGCATTGCGTGAGCAAGGCGCAGCGTGGGACACAGGGACAAGCAAGGGTGTGACCCCAGGGTGGCGCGGGGACAGCCCGGGGTCCCCAGCGCATCCTTGGCGGTGGCATCCCAGGTGACAGCGGCCCCCAGCCCTCCTGCCCGGTGCCACCTCCACCTTGCAGGAATCTGGTCCGGCTGGTTTTGCTCTGGGCACGGCCAAATCCTGCACAGGGTCTGCAATTAACACTCAGGGCTAATCGCTGCGCAGGAATGGCTCATCCAACAACGAGCACTGGGGGAGTCGCTGGCCCCGGCTCGCTACGTCCGGAGTTCAACTTGTCCCCAGGGCGGCAGCAAAGGTTTCGCTTGGCGCGTCCCGGCATTTCGGTGGAGCCGGGAAAGGAGCGGGGCGAAGCGAGGAGGCGGCCGGGAATGTTTCCCAGCACCCGCGACTCCCTGTGCCGTTTCCCCGGCCGCCCTTTCGCATGCTGCGTGTCGGTGGGCGGCCGCCTGCGTCACCCCACGGTGGGGGAAGTACAACCCTCGCCGGAGCGTGACTTTTTGCATGTTGGTAACTTCCTGCTGAGCTGGAGCGAGTTAATAACAAATCCTTTGGGGACCTCCTCCTCCCTGGAGACGTGGGGCCTTTGGCAAAACCTAGGGTTGGTTTTTCTGGGCGGCCGATGAAAGCGGCTTTCCTCGCCCTGCCCGTGCCGGATTCCTGCTCTCCGGGTTGGCAATGTCGCGGCGGCAAATTGTCCCTTGCGTCAGCGCTGCTGTGGTTCGGAGGCCGCGGGGAAATGCCCTCCCACCGTGACACAGCTGCTGCCGCTACCGGCCTGGTGCTGGGCAGGGACGGAGCCGTCCCCGGCACCGCAGCACACGGAGGTGGTCGTGCATGGGGTCATCCAGGCCTGGAGAGCTGCTTTCTCCTCTTGTCATAGCATCTCACTGCTGGAGCACGGCCTCTCCTCTTCCTCCTTGTTCGCCAGCCGAGGTTTGTCCACGCGTTTCCGTGCAGGTGGCTCTTCCCAGGGATGCTCGTGTCCCCGCGCTCTCCGGCACAGCGCCGGGATCTTGTGTGGGAAGGACGCAGTGGCCACCATGTGCCCAGGGCTGCGAGTCAGTGGGCACACCGGGCAGGGAAGGACCATGGGAGTGGGAGGGTCGGGATGCTGTGGGGCAGCCCCACTCCTCTCCCCACAGCCATGTGCAGGCTTAGTCACAATCACGTCGGTTCTCTGCAGCCCGTCTGAGCCCTCCCCATCCGTGGGCAGCCTGGGGAGCTGCAAGCTGAGGGCTGAGCGCTCGCCGGACACTGCCCTCATCTCTCCCTGCCAGCAGCGACCGCCGCTGCCTGGCACACTCGTGGGCGCAGCCGGGAAAAGTCCATCCCCCCCCGAAGATGCGGTGCCACCACAACCTGCACGGCAAGAGCGATCCCAGAGCAGGTTACTCCCGCACCCCGAAAGCTCTCCGTGGGTGTATGGGTGCCTTTTCCATAGGGGCGTGTGCGTGCGTAGGCTGGTGCGGAGGTGTGGTTTTGTGTCCTTAAATTTAGCGGAGGTGAGGAAATGGGACGGGGCAGCGCTGGGGCAGAGCACGGGTCTGCCTGGCCGGTGTCCGGCCTCTTGCTCACGGCAGAGCCCCCGGCTTCGGCTCCAGCCAGCTCCCAGCTTTCCTTCTGCGTGTGAAGGCGGGGTTGGTTTTGTGATGCGCATCGATTTGCATTTATTTACACTGAACTCCAGCTGCAGTTTTGCATGTCCGGAGCGTCTCCCAGAACGTCAGCTCAGGTCGGAAAGTCTCTCTCTGCCGCGTTGCCATTGCCGATTGCTGCAGGTGATGGTTCTGCCCACTGGGAAGTGGGATATTTGCCTAATTTGACTGTTATTGGCCACTTCCTGATGGTACAAAGATTGATTTTACGTTGTTCTTTCTCTTTTTAGAAAGAAGATGATGTGAATGGGCTGTGAGAACCAGACAAGATGGACGGAGAGCCGCCCTGTGCTGAGGCGGGTGGAGAAGCCTCCTCTGCCGCGGAGCATCTGGGAGGAGAGACGCCCTGTGCGGAGAGCGACGCCGAGGGAGACGTGTCCTGCGCTGAGGGCGATGCAGAAGGGCAGATGCCTTGTCCTGAGACCCACACAAAAGAAGAAGTACCCTGTGCTGAGAGCAGCGTGGAAGCAGAGATGCCTGGAACCGACAGCGGCGGGGAAGGGGAAATGCCCTGTGCTGCGAGTGATGCAAAAGGAGAGGCGTCTTGCTACGAGAGCGATGAGGAAGAAGTACCGGATGCTGAAATCCCTGCTGCTTCGAAGAAAATCTCTTCTATTTCATCTCCCTTGCGGGCAATCATCCGTCTGCGACGACGATACCGGGTGCAAAAGAAAAACTGTCTGCATTTAGAGCTCCCTCGCGAAAAGTCTGCAGAGCTTGCCCATACGAGGCGGCTTCAAAGGCAGCTCTCCCTGAACCGAACTAGCCTGTACGGCCCCTCCGTGTCCTTCTTTAACCAGGCCGGCTTCGAGACGTCCCAGTACTTCACCTTTGACACATCCGTGGACCAGTATGCTATGAAAAAATGCAGGCAGAAAAAGAATCGGAGGAAATCTAGGATAGTCCTGTATCCCGATAAAACAAAAAGATACCTTCCAACAGAGGAGAAGAGCAAGGCAAAACGCTGCCTCCTCCTGCTCGTCGTCATTATCTTCTTCCAGATTCTCAATGCGATAGAGAACCTGGACGATAACCTCCAAAAATATGACCTGGATGGTTTGGAGAAAACAATGCACCGGGAAGTATTTGGGCAGAAGTTTGCTGTGGAAAGTATTATGGAATTGCTGAAAGACTATCTGGCTACCCACATACACAACAAGCCTCTGGTGATCTCTTTAAATGGCCCAACAGGAGTTGGGAAGAGTCATGTTGGCTGGCTGCTGGCCAAACATTTTCGTTCCGTCATGGACAATGACTTCGTGCTTCAGTACTTTGTTATGCACCGCTGCCCCAATGGGGTGGCTCCTCTTACTTGCGAAATAGATTTGTCTAAGAAGATCTCTGACATGGTTACAAGAGCCGAAATAGAAGAGAAGATACCGTTGTTTATTCTGGATGAGGTTGAACTCATGTCTCCAGTCCTGCTGGATACTCTCAGCCAATTCTTTGAACCCAATCAAACCAATGAATTCCTCAATGCCATCTACATTTTAATAAGCAACATAGGAGGCGATGAAATAACAAAGTTTGTTATCCAGAATGCATCTGCTGAACTTCTGCATCAGCAAAGAGGTGTTGAAGAACTGCTGAGCATCCTCCAGCCCATAGTGATTGATGTCCACCCTCTCTGGAAGTCTGCGGAGATCATCCCCTTTGTTCTTCTGGAGAAGAGTCATGTCATAAACTGCTTCCTAGAGCAGATGAGGAGGGAGCGGCTGTATCTTGACCAGAAGCATATTGAAAATTTAGCGAGTCAGCTCAGTTACTACACTACAGGGGACAAGGAGTACTCCAGGATGGGCTGCAAGCAGGTTGTGGCCAAAGTCAACCTCCTGTAGTGACTGCAGTGCCCAAAGTCAACCTGCTGTAGGGACTTACTGCAGAGGCCAAGTCCTGCTCTCAGGATTTGCAAAATTCTGGGCTTGTGGAGGAATACGTTACAGCAGAGTGGTCGAGGTGTCCTTTCTCAGGCCTGCACTGACTCTGTCCCGGCTGAGGTAGAGGGACAGCAGCCCAGGCGCGTCTGCAACATGGTCTCTGTTCTCCTCCAGATGCTTCACTTGTTCCTAATGTTCTGTGAATAAGGCATGGGCAACAAAGCCCAAGCAACGTCCCATTAACCGTGAGATGCTTTGTTCCTCACGTGCTCATTTGGGAGACTTGTAATTAGGGAGTTGTGAGACGAGCACAGACACTGCAGGATGGAAACTGGAGGAGGAAATAGTAACTGGGTTACTCTCTGCAGTGGACGTAGCCGTGTCTCACTCCCTCTCCAGGCTCACAGTCTTCAGCTTTTCTTGGTCCTTGGTGGTCCTTGGTGGTGCGCGGAGCAGAGGCCGTGCTGGCCTGGGAGAACTGCTCCTCATCCCCCAAATGCACGGGCAGTCAGAGCTCTGTCTTCTCCAGCTCCTACGTGACCATGTGCTCCAGAGACTGCTTTTTGGACCTGTTCCTGAGATGTTGCTCTTCTGAGCTCATACCTGAGCTCACCTTTGGCACCTCCAGCGAGATTTCTGCCCTGCAAATCTGTTTGGGCTCGTCCTAAAGACTGCTTGGCTGCACCAGCCGGTGCAGAAATAACCGCCGGATTGTTTCAGGTCTGGTGGTGGCAACACGTCCTGAGAACTCTTCTGCTTTCTGCTTCTGGGTACGCTTCACCACGCTTGTTATCTAGAAAGCCCAAAATAGCAACTGACGTATTAAGCAACATACACTGGAAAAGACGGTTTGGGCTGTCTGGGCCGAGCGCAGTGGGAATCCTGGGCTTGTTCCCCATCCTGCGAGGCCAGGAAGTTCTTTGCCACTGAGACCCAGGGGAGGGCACGCTGCCTGGAAGGACCTCAGGAAAAGCACGTCCTTGTTTTGAGCAGGCAAACTGAGCAGATGGTCATGACATTGCTTTTTCAGGTGCTGGGTTTGTGCCTAAATCCCCTTCTACACTTTGCTGTGAATTGTCAGACACGTAATCCTGTGGATGTTTGCACTGGTTGGTTGATTTGCCTCTTTCCAATCGTTGGTCGCCAAAGACTTCCGTCACAAACTCCTGCTTCCAGAGCTGTTGTCAGGAATAAATCCAAACTATCCTGAATAAAATCATTCAAAGCACATTTCTTTTATTTGACTGAAATGTGGTTTTCCTGCCAAATTTCTCTTTGGACCAACGTAGCCACACTGCCACGCCTGTGCTTGCCAGTGGCTTGGGCTGGGAGCAAGGGCTACAGCTTTGCTGTGTGGTTTTTGGAGACCACCTTGATGCAGTGGGTGTGTGCAGCTCCTCGGGGTACGCTCGTGATAAGCCAGGCCCAAAACCTACACCGCAGCAGTGCCAAAAGCCATCTGCCGCACAGCTCCTCCATCTCCCAGAGCCCCGCAGAGGGACTAGGCTGGAGAGCGGGCAAGCGTAGCCTTGGCTGAGCAGCTGGGCCACCTCCAGGAGCACCTCCCAATACCAAAAAATACACTAATTAGCACCAGCTCTGAAGGGACTAATTAGTCTTCCCCATATCAGTCTCACCTGACAGCTCCTCACACCCAGGAGCTTTCCCTGCTCGGGAAGAGTTTTCTAAGCACGCTCTGGAACCTGTGTGAGCTCAGCTGGAGTCATCGGTCCCTGTGGGAGCTGTGTTGGAGGAGTGCTGGTGCCCAGTTCAGCTCCACTGGTGCCTGGCTGTGAGCTCTGCTGACCCAAGACCTCAGCCTGTAGCCTGGCATTTTGGCTTGCCCCACCACCATGACTAGACCCATCTCGTCACCATGGTGTTACTGGATCTGGACTTTTGGGTTGTTCTGGGCTCTCGGTTGGACCTGGCCACCATCTCAGGTGTGCCCTGGTCTTCCATGCAGGTACTGTGGGGTGGGCCCTGCTGAATCTTGCTCCCACTTGCTCCCTCCTCCCTGAGGGACCAGCCCTGCTCTTGCTGTCCCCTGATATGGGGGCACCTTGGGGTAGGGAGCCATGAAAGGCCATCAGGCCAAGTGTGCAGCTGGTGGGGAACACTGAGGGGGGCCTTGTGTCCACAGCCCCAGTTGCCCATAGGAGCATCATCAGGGACAACCTCCTGGCCAGGCTCTCCCATTTTCCAGTTGCAGGAGGATCCTTAGTGGTTCCTAAGAAAGGGCTGAAAGCTGGAGACCAGTTGACTCTCAAATTGTTCGTACACGTGAGTTGGGAGGTTTCTCTTTTACACAGACGGTGACAGCCCTTTCTTAGGAACCACTAAGGCTCAGTGGCTCAGTTCCAGCGGAACTCGGAACGCGAGTGCATGCCCGTGTTCTGCGTGAGCTCTGGCTAACTTCAGCTGCCTCCGGGAAAAGAGGTTTGTATCGAAATGTTCCTAAAAAGGAGCTAATCCCAGCCGCCTCCGTTAACCAAAGCGAGCCTAAGGCCACCTCCAGAGACGGGCGCTGGCTGATGCGGCCAGCCTGGCTGCAAGGCTGTGTCCTCCCTGCCATTTCTTCCCTCCGTGGGAAGTACTGGACCAGAGCTGCTCTGTCACGCACCGCAGCACCCTGCCAGCGTTGGGCTCGCCCAGTCCCCCAGCTCCACAGCACCCTGCCAGCGTTGGGCTGCCCGTCCCCCAGCTCCACAGCACCCTGCCAGCGTTGGGCTCGCCCAGTCCCCCAGCTCCACAGCACCCTGCCAGCGTTGGGCTTGCCCGGTTCCCCGGCTCCCCAAACGCTGCTGGAGCCGCTCCTACTGCAGCGTGCCCACCCAGCAGGACCTTGTCCTCGCTGGCTGGTGCCTCTGGCCGTGATGGCTCTACCGTGGCCCGCAGAGGATGCGTGACGTTGGCCGAGGGCACCCGAGCAGTGTTTGCAGATCGATGCAAATCGAGGTACCGCTGCATCCACTAAGCATACGCTCTTACACACAGGGCAAGGAGAAGCCACTGATGGTCCCTAGAAGGTTGCATGCTTTGTCGCTTTCTTTCCAACTCCTGGGGTCTTAGCTGAACAGGTGAGCTGCAACCAGGAAAGCGAATTTTAACAAGAAGAACAGGGGCTGCAGCAGGGGAGAGAAAGGCAAGGACGGCTCAGGCAAGGGAGAGCTTTCCCAATAGCTGTGAATGATGCAACTCACCCGAGGGCGCAGCAGGAACTGTCTGCAATGGCTTTTCAGATCACGCAGAGGTGAGGTAAGGCTCTGAAAGGTGGAGGGAGGACAAACACCCCCTCTCTGGGGAAGGAGGAGGAAGGCACGGGCAAATACGGGAGCAAATGCGTTACCTGAGAGCATGCAGAGGGGATGGGAGAAACAACATCCAACATTCTCCAAGTTGTGACTATAGAGGCTGAATTCCCCCTCTGACAGGGACAGCTGTTAATAGTTACTGGGATGAACTGGGAAGAGTTTTCCAGAGCTGGAGGAATTCAACATTCCCCAAACGGTGGGGAAGACAGAGGTGGGAGTTTGTTCGCCCATGGAATTTGGAGGGGATGGGGAGGTGGGAGGTGCGCGAGCACTGCAGAAGCAGGCTTGGGATGGAAAGCACAAAGTGGAGGAAAGGTCTGGAAGAAGGGATGCAGAGGAGGGTGGGAGTGAGCAAACGCACGTTCCTGGATGGAGAGGGCGAAGGGCTGGAAGGAAAACAAGCCTGGGGGGGATCGCAGCGCTCGCGTTCCGCGTGAGGAATAATACCACAGGGTTGTGAGGAAAGGCAAACATCCCATCAAAAATGTATAAATAGGTGTGTTGCATGTCCAAGGGATGAAGTAATGTGGGGCCGCTCGCCGTGCCTCGCTGGAGTGCCGTGGCCATATTTGGGCACCCTCCTGGGGAGGGAGCCCTCGGCGCTGCGCCGCACCGGCCGTCTCGCCCGCTAAGTGAGCTCTGGGAGCGGAGCGAGCAAGGGGGGTTTGGCAGCCCGGGGAAAGTTTCAGGTAAAGCACGATAAGAGGTTTCAGATACGCAAAAGACTGGCAGAAGGGAGATGGTGGTGCTCGGTTCAAAGTCCTCCTTGGGCAGGGTGTGGAGTTGGCTCTGGACATTTAGGTTAAACTGTAGGAAAATTGCTGGAGCTGCAGCAGAGAGGCACCAAGATGGATGGATTAGAGGTGCTGCAGAATTGCTGCCACTGAGCCTGGGGACAGGGGAGGATGGCTTAGCCAGAGCCACAGGACTCTGCCTCAGCGGTCTCACAAGGTCTCACTTTGCCTGTTTTCTGTCATCCCTTGACACCTGTCAAGGCTTCAGCTGTAACCTTCTCCTGCCCAGCACACAGCTGGTCTTACCTGCAGTCCCCAGTCTTCAGTGATCACACCAATCTGACATCACTCCTCTGTAGTGGATGTGTTTCTGTTACTGAAATACCTGGATTTAGGTGCAAAGTTTCAAGCACCTGCATTTGAAAACTGTCAGCCTGGGGAAGTGTGGTGAGACCAAGAAGCAGCTCCCCAAAGGGACTGATTTCCCAGGTGGGATGAGTTAGAAGGACACGGGAACCAGCCAGCATTGAACCTAGAGCAGGCAGAAGTGAGGAATAATACCACAGGGTTGTAACTAAGCTAATCTAGACTCTGTGACTTCCCCTGACACTTTTCCCTTAATGATTCAGTTTATTGATAGTTATTAGATATTATTTTAGGATCTACATCTAGAGCTACCTCAAAGGACTTGTAGCCACCTCCAGGAACCACCTGCAGATGGGGCAGACCTCCCCAGCATGGTGTGGTCCTCTCCGGTTACAGGCATGGAGCTGCTTGGTGGCTCCCCAGGCCACCATGCAGGAGTAGAGCTCTGCAGTGTGGGACTTGGCATCAGCTCCTGCTCCTCCTCCAGATGTGGAGATCGCTGCAAAGAGCCACTCACGGCTCCGTGCAGGATACACACAGTCCAGGATCTTCTGTGCTTCCTGTGCTAGTTTATCAACAATCCCTTGGGCTGGGATTCAGCTGCCCTAATTTCGGCATCCTGAGGAAGTCTGAGTAAGTCTGCCTGGGATTTCCCCATCCCTGCCTCCTGGAAAGAGCCTGCTCAGGAACCCAGGCATGGGAAAAGGCCACCTGGAAAACTTTTCCTGAGCAATGGCTCCTGCTCTGGGTTCCCTGGGCAGGATTGGACCCCTCGGCCATGTGGTACCTGTGCAGCTCTGTACTCCTTGATGCAACAGCTTCAGCTTGATGGTTGGATTGATTTTGGAGGTCTTTTCCAACCTTACAGATTCTATGATTCAGCTGTCAGCGTGCTGCTGACAGAAGCCACCCGCACTGCATCCCACCCCTAGCTACCCTACCATGATACCCGGCTACCCTCATCCAACGTCTTCCCTCTAGGACAGAGTGAGTTCCTGCAGGCCAAGCTCATGCTAACCAGCAGTTGTGGGCCAGGCCCTGCTTATTTTGCTGCTACGGCCTTGGAAGCAATCATTGTGCTTTCTTGAGCTGCATGACATCTTTGTGGGTGCATCGTGCCCTGCACTTGGTTTTGTTGCTAACGGTGCATCTCCTGGGGGCTTTACCCTGGGGACGTGCCTGGAGGGACCATCATGTTCTCCCTATCCCCAGCTCCCAGCCTGGGACACCTTGCCAATCCCCACAGTTTTTCTTTTTGTTAACTTTTGGCATCAGCTCCAGCTTTCCCAGAGGGTGAGGGGAAACACTCCATGAAGAATCCAGTCCTAAGGAGCCCAACCTTCACCAGATCCTGGCACCTGACCCCTGTGAGATATGTGTACATTTTTGTGGACAGTGAGTGATATGTGAAAGAAAAGGAAAAGCATTAACTGCAGCCAAACCCTCTATTTTCACCTGCACCTTTGCCCCCCTCCTGCTCCTGTAACGCGCAGCGCTGTCCAGGTGCTCTCGCTCAAACCAGACCCATGTGGTATCTCACTGTTGTTTCAAGCACAAAAAAAAAAAAAAAAAAAAAAAAAAAGTCTTCAAAATTACAGTTTTGTCTTAAACTCTCTGAGCTGCCCGACAAACAAGCTGGGTGCAGGTTCATAAGGAGTTGGTTCCAAAATTGGGGAATCCGGCGCTGCGTTCCCACCCAGCCCTCACCAGCTCCCATGTTTGCACACCACGGCGCTCAGTTCCCCCGTAGCTTTTCCAAGGCTGCAACCGAAGAGGTATGTACCCCTGCAGCTGGCACAACTTGGCGTTACTATCACGTGCTGTTCCAGATATATCACAGCAAACCGCCTCGTTCTTCCTGAGATGACTTCAGATATCTCCCCCCGCCGCGGGATGAAGGTTTCT
Organism: Tetrax tetrax; assembly: GCA_009806455.1. Lineage (NCBI taxonomy): Eukaryota > Metazoa > Chordata > Aves > Otidiformes > Otididae > Tetrax > Tetrax tetrax. The sequence continues at coordinate 13,823 of WHYT01000202.1, forward strand.
GAGTCAGGCTTGCTTGGCCTTTGATGAGGTTCTGCCATCGCTGGGTGCTGCGGGGGCCTTGGAAAGGCAGTTCTGAGCTTTTGCTTTGAGTATGAGCTGGTCCTTGGCTTCAAGGTTTTTGTTTCTCCACTGTGAAAAAGGGCTGGTGTGCCTTGGGTTTGCTCCAACTATTTCAGATGATGTAATGAGCATTTCTGCCTCTCCCTGCAGACTTCTTCAGCACAAACAGCACTGCAATTATGGATGGCTCGAGGTCAGAACACAGTACTCAACGTTGCAGAGCACCTTGGCCTGACGCGACCCAGTGTCCTCAGCTCCGTCAGTGCTACGGCCTCTGTCATCTTCAGCTGCAAAAAACACTCCATGCTGGTTCTGTTCCTCCCGTGACCCATGCCAAGGCCTTTCAGGTTGCACCCCTATGCCAAAGATCCAGCCCCTCCACCTCTGAATGCTGCTCCTGGTGCATCTCAGGCTCAGTTTTTGGCTTTGGTGACCCACTGGTGAAACGCACTGAAGTCTCTGGGTTAGAGGGGATTGATGAAACTCAATTCTTTGGACCCAGCTCAACATAAATTGTTTTTCTTCTTCTTGCACCTGGTGGGCAGAAGATCTGCTTCTTGCAGTGCTGATTCATGTTAGTTCTTCTCACTTGAGGAGGATCCAGTGACCTGCTTGGACAAGCTCACCTGGGAGTTATAAATACATCCCTGTGTAATACTCTCATGACAATAAGCTAATGGGTAACGATGATTGCCAATGAGAACAGGATTTGTCCCTACAGGCAGAGCCCCCTCTTCCTGGGGCTCGTTTCGAGGTTGGGTTATGACTCGCCTCCCTGCAGCTGGGTGCTGGACAATGCTGGGGAGAAGGGTTAGGCACGCGAGAGGTGGAACTTCACTGAGAAACCTCAACGTGACTAACGCAAGGTGATGCCGTTGGTGCCAGAGCTGGAGGCAGCTTCTGGACAGGCTGCGTTTCTGTCCGTCGGGATCTGCCCGTTAACCGCACCGAGGGAAACACAGCTCATGATGGGACAGCTGGAAGAAAGTAAATTGATCTGTCTCTCTGCTTGGATGTGATGTTGGTTGAAATAAGGGGGATCGATGAATGTAATACTGAATGTTTTACTTACGGCCTTTAACATCCACTGTTCACTCAACACCCAGGTGATTTGGTGTCCAGTTTGGGCAGCTGCCTGTGGCACTTTCCCCTCCGAACCGAGCCGAGCCGGCCTGAAGCCCACGGCCTGGGAGTAGGAGGATTCGTTATAATCCCCAGCCTGACTCATTCGCGTGTTGGGACCAGGGCGGGTCCGAGGGCTCAGCCACCACAGGGCAAAGCAGCAGCAATCCACACGAATTATTTTCTTATCGCGTGCTTCTTCTAAGCCACTGGTGTGATTCAGGTGCTGCCTGACAATATTGCACCAGTCGTGGGAGGCGGATGCCTGGCAGGGAGTGCAGCTGGAAAACTACCGCTGAGCACGGCTTTAGCTGTCAGCGTTAAGGGACAAGCCATTTTAGCCCACTCTGACCAGCTCCCATGGGAGATGGTGGCTGGAGACGCTGCTTGAGCCGATTCCTTATGTCTTAGGAGCTGCCTTGCCAATGAATAGGTGAATTTGGAAGCAGCAAGTTGTCTCCGAGCCCTCTGGACTTTGCCTTGTGGGGCAGGGAGGGATGACAGTTCTGTCTTTAAGCCCTGGCTGTGTCTCGGGTTTAAGCACTCATCTGGGCACTGAGACTGTCCTGAGGAAGGTGTCTAGAGGTGAGTTACCAGCTCTAGCACTTGGTTTAAATGTGGAGTAGGGATGATTGCAAAAGCCACGAGCAGCATTGCCACATGGACTTAACGACCCGTCACCTTGGAGCTGCTGGGCGGTACATTACTCAAAATGGGACTCTGTGTGTTGTAGTCACTGTGTTAGTAGCTACATTTTGGTTTTGCCCCAAACTTTCCAGTTTCCAGTTGAATAAACCTGATGACTGAGAGTTTGCACATGACAGCAGGTGACACGATGGAGATTTACAATGCTGAAAGTACAGAAGTTTGATGCCTTGTGACTTCAGGCCAACATCATTTTGTTCTTCCAACAAGCAGAAAGCAAGTTTAGGAAGCCCAAAGGGCAAGAGGAAACATCAAAGAATAGTTTTAAATTTGAATTTTTGCCCTTTGCTGCTTTGTGGTGGTTAAAGGCTGCCTGAGAAGACTTAGGAGAGATCAAGTTATATTTGATTTTAAATTACCCACCCAGAGCTGGATGCCCAAGGCCCTTTTGTAGAAGTCCGTCTTTTGTTCCCACCTGTGAGGTGCAGGTGCAGGTGCGAGGTGCCCCGCACTGACAGAGGTACCTGAAGTTTGCAGCTAAATCTTCTAAGTTCACGACAAAGATCCCAGAGAGCTGGAGACATCTCCAGAAGGTTTGTGGGCTCTCAGCCCTTTCAAGCCCTGTTTAGTCATCCTAAGGCACAAAGAATCTGAACTGAGTGGGGTTTTTTTTTCCTTTTCTGGGCATATCTACGATTGAGCTTGCCAGAGCAAGCACTGAGGTTGCTCATTTTTTGGGGCATAGGGCTGAGATTGCACAGGGCCATAACAGAAACTGGGGTCTCCACCTCCATCCCTCCAGCTGGAGGCCAGAGATGGTGGCAGATGGGAAGGCAGGGGAGGAAGGTGAGAGCACGCCTGTCCTCAGACTCCGTTTCTGTTCCTTCGAGCAGATAGGTGAATTTTAGTGAAGGATACACTTTCAAAAGCACTGAAATGTCTCGAGGTGAAGTCTTGTGATAGACGGCTGGAATAAAGGAGAACAGAAGCAGGGAGGAGAAGATTTGGAGCGTGCTCTCACACTCCTGATAGCAGCCAGTGCCCGTGGGCAGGTATGGGGCGCTGGGGGTAGAGACATTCCAGAGCGGTTTGTGAGTCAGCTGAGCTCCTCCCATCACAGCTTCACTCATCAAAGCAAGTATTTATAGCACAGGTGGGGTAGGGACAGAAATCAAAGCAGAGCTTCCCAGAAAGATACATAAATCACGCCAAGAGTTCAGCTCTGGGGTTCTGCACTTTTTTCTTTAATGAGAGCAAATAAAACCAGTGTCGTTATTACTAATATTTCTTAATATTATTTCAGCAATTTGCTTTTTGAATTAAAACCACTTTTGAGTAAAGAGATATTTCCACAGAGTTCTCCCAGCTTTCAGAGCTACCCCAGCAGGCTGCTAAGGACATGCTGTCTTACACCGGAGACAATATTTTCTCCAGCACAGATCTGCTGAAAAACAATTCAGAAAGTCTGCCTGGGCCGATGTTTGCTGTCCGAACTGTTGGAAGACCTTCAGGCTTTCCAACAAAGCGAAGCAGGAAAGCCAGGAAGGTGCTGTACCCAGCCCAGGTGAGAAAATATTTGCCACGTCAGGAGAAAGACCAAGTCAAGCGGTGGCTGCTCTTCTTTGCTGGCATCATCCTCATGCAGGTCTTGACTGAGAATCCTGAGCAAGAGAGACCGGCCGGGGGAAAAAGCCTCAGAGAGCAGCCGCTCTGTGCACCAGCATCACTGATGGTTGCACGGCTCGGGGCTGCAGGGAACGGCTCCAGAGAAGACAGAGCTATTTCAGAGGCCCTGGCAATCATTTTCTCATCCGCTTATGGGCACCAGCCTCTCAGGCAAACCACAGCTGATGTGCCACAACAAGCAAAGAGACAACGGCACGCCTTCTGCAGGCGATGCCTGACCAGTTTCTCCCGAGCAGAGCACTAAGCTGTGCGTGAGAAGCTGTTCTACTCCTGTCCTCGGACATCAGCTGCTGGAGCACCATCGGCAGCAGAGGTGGCCCGTGAACTCCTGCACCGCTCCGAGGGGACACGAGGACTCTGGATGGTGACACAGGGCCAGAAGAAGCATCGAAGAAAATCCAGGGCTGCAGCAAGAGCTGTGCTGATTCACTCGTGGCTGTGATTAGAGACTGGGTTTCCAAGAGCTGGAACGAAAGGCTGCAGGAATTAGATTGACACTCCTGGGCTGGGTTTGTACTGCGCTAACCTGCCTGTCACTGTTGCATAACTTTTTTCAGTGCCTCTGTTTGCATGTTGTAATTTACTGTCAGTTCTCACAAATTAGAGGAAAGCAGCTCAGCTCTCGAACCGAAGAGAGTGCAGAGATCCTGCGCGCTCTCCTCCCTCTGTAACACTGCCAGAATAAAACTGCTAAGATCAGACTTTCATAACGTGTTTCATCTGAGATTTTAAAATTAAGGTTTACTGCTCTGCCACATGCTGAAAAGTGCTGACCATTCTGAGGAAATAAAACTGCCCAACCAGCAAGAACAGTGGGGTCAGAGCCAAAGCAGGACCCGGACACCGACACGCTGGTGCCCAGCACGGGGAGAGGGTTCGCAGCCCTGCGTCGGGCATGGGAGGGGACACGCCGCGAGCCACAGCACCGGGCTAAGATATCGTCTCGGGAAAAAGCTGGGAGGTTTTCCTAAAGGAAACCATGGGACTTGCTGGGAAAGAGGGCTGCTCAAGGGGAAGGCTGAGCTAGAGATCAGCAGTGGTCCCTTCTAACCAGCCCTTCACCCTTCCTGTGTTTAGCAGGGGGTTACCGGGAGTTTAGCAACACTTTGTGGTTCTGTGCGGGAAATACGGAATTGGCCACTGCTCCAGGGCAGTTTGGCTGTGGATTTTTTTGAACAGAGTGAATGTGATGGTGTCTGGGGGGTACCTAGCAAGGTGCAGCTCACAGTGGGGCTGCTGACACGAGCAGGCTGCCTGAGTTAGGAATAAAAAAATCTGGCTTAGGATCTGCTTTTGCTCCTTCTCCAGCCACGGGGCTTATTGCAAAGAACCACTCATGGCTCCTTGCTGGAAATGCAGAGTCCGGGATCTTCCGTGGATGATACTTTGAGCTTATTGCATTTCCTGGGCTGTTTTATCACCAAATCCCTGAGGCTGGGGTTCAGCTGCTCTAATTTAGGCATCCTGAGCAAAGTCTGAGTAAGTCTGCCTGGGGTTTCCCCAGCCCAGCACTCTGTGAAGAACATGTCTGGGAGCCCAGGTCTGGGGAAAGGCCACCTGGAAAATCTTCTCCAAGCCATGGCCCATGCTCCGGCTTCACATATCAGGGCTCCTCACCATGAGGGTCAATCCCAAAAGGTCACGCTACACCTTAGCAACCCCCAGCTTTGCCCTTCAGGTCTCCAGTCCAACTTTCCACCCTGCAGAACAACTTCAAACTTTTGCTGTGTCCAGCCCAACTTTAAAAATCACTGAGCACAGAGATTACACCACCTCCTTGGCCAACTTCTTACATTTACCTGAGACTTAATTCATATCTTTTCCAAGCCGCATCACGACAGTCAGCTGATGTGCCTCACATAGCTGTTCACTAAGCAACGCGTCTCAGAACGCAGGTCTTCTCATGGAAACACCAATTAGTTCCTCAGGCCCTGACAAGAGCAGAACTCAAATGTTTTGTAATGACCTAGAGCAGCCACGTGTGACGCAGGGATGGAAGGAAGCTGGATGGTGTACGCAGTGGTTGCAGAGGAGGTGTGGAAAAGCCAAGTGCAGCATGCAGGCCACCACGGAGAACGGCAGGGAGCTGCAGCCCACGGCAGTTACAGAGAGATCTGCTTATCGCAAAAATATCCAGCTGAAAAAGCTGAATCACTAACAGAACTTAGCTACTGAATTCCTACTGAAAAAAAAACCAACTGGGCAACCTGTGTGCAGCTAGGGAGCTGTCTGGAACAAGGAGCAGCTGGGATATGACTTCCTCGAGCGGTGGTCCAGGATAAGGCTTTAGAGGGGCTCCACATGCCCTGCGCAGGCAGGGGACGGCACGCAATCACAAGGGATAACCGAGTGTGGAGTTCTGTAAAATTCTGGAGTTGTAAAGATGGTTGAAAATAAAAAGAGCTTTCAACAATGGCGTCGGTGTTGGTGTTGAAATCTTTCAGAGCTGGTTGTAAGCTTGGTGATGGACTTTCCCAAGGCCCAGCACATCCCAAAGGCATCACAAGAGGGCAGCAGAGACGGGATCGGAACAGGACCCAACGGCAGTGGTCTGCAGTTTCAGACATCCAGATAGGAACCTGCACTGACGCATACATGAGAAATCTCTGAGGATGCTGTCAGTGCCTTGTAGGGAGCTGATGTGCTGGGAAAACAGCATCTAGCAATCAAAACAAACTAGCGTGCTGGGGCACAACCCCGCAAAATGTATACAGAGATGTCTTCAATATAAAACACCCATCACCAAGCCTTGCAGGTGAGAAGTTTTATTGTCCCGTACGGCACGGGACAGCGAGCTGAGGTACATGGTGATGCAGATGTAACAGAGGCCACCGTCAACCAACATCCAAGCCAGACGTTGACAGCCTAAACCAATGAAACTACCGAAAATTCATGTCAGACCTGGTGGCTTACATGAGCTAAATACAAAAAGGATGATTACAATCAGTCTATTACACAAAGTCTAGCGTTTCACATCGTGGTGAAACAGGACAAGCTCAGGGCAACAGGGATGGGCACTCCTAGGAGCACGTGTCCCTGCTCCGCAGCCGGTGCTGCGAGTGCTGCCGCCCAGCCCTGCTGTAGCTCCTGCCAGGCCTGTGCATCACCGGGGCGCTTCAGAAGTTCACACGCCAGCTCCAGCTGAGCTCACGGGGACCAGGTGGCCTGGCGGGATGGCTTTGGGAGCCCTGTGGTGCCCAGAGGGCTCATGCATCTGTGCTACACTGCAGTCGGCAGAGCAGCGTATCCAGACAGGCTCTGTAGCTGGGACGTGCCAGGACCCAGCCCTGCACTTGCATTTCCAGTTCTGCAGAGGGCTTGTGGCTCCTGCTGCCTTTTCTGCGGGGGGGAGCCCCTCGCACGCCAGCTCTGGTGCCCCAGAGGCCTCCACCCTCACCTGCAGTCCCTGGGCCAGAGCCTGTGTCTCACTCCATCCTCTGCAGAGCTCCCAGTTTCCTGCTCTGCCCACTCCAGAGCCATCCAGATCCATCCCACAGCCCCAGCCCCTTCTTTCCTCATACCACCCCTCCCTCCAACCTCTTTCCTTACCCAAATCTCTTTGGACCATCCCAGCCCACCCTTCCTGCTGCACCAGAGTTCCCCAGCCCTGCTGCCGGGAACAGAGTCCATTGCTCCAGGACACGTTCCTGCTGGTAAAATCTCTTAGCAAACAACATCCAGATGAGTACTGGGAGCAGCCCCTGGGATATTCCCACCATGTTCCCTGACTGGGAACAGTCCCCGGGGAGTGTGACAGATGCACTATCCCAAACCCAGGCCAGGGACTGCTCTGACAGTTTGTTACGCATGATCATGTTCCCGTATCAAACAGTGTCCCCAGGAGCTGATTAATTTAGTACTATAGATGTGTCCTATGGGACCAGGCGCACTGTGAGATGCAGCACTCCAAAGATGTTCCTAAATGGGAACCTCTTGCCATGTTTCCCTGATCCTACAACACGAACACTTGACCCCCCTGTCCCCATGCCCATCTGGACACAGAGCTGCTCAGTATTTTTTTCCGAGGGAGCTGTAAGGAGGCTGTTGGTAACCTCACTCGCAGAGAAAGCTCTGCGGCAGCTTTTTGATTCTCCACCAAATGTAGGAGCCGGCACCGCTTCCCCTCGCTGCGACAGGAGGGGCACGGCCACTGCTCCCTGCGGAGGCGTGCCATGGGAATTGTAAACACAGCTGTTTTCATTAGGAACGTTATTCACCCTCTGGCTCACTCCGAGTTGGACTGATGGTGTCTCAGGAGCGTAATGGAAAAAAATATTTAAATGTTTTTCTGTTGCACTGCCTCACCTAGATGTTACGTGCTGCGCTATTTCATTGCACAACTGGATGTCTGAGAAAGGGAGTCTGAAAAGACGACTGTAAAGAAGACTTAGACAAAAGAAGACAACAGTCAAGGGACATGGTAAGAAATCAATAAATCAATGAGCTCTCCGGTGAAGACACACCAGGGTCTGTACCTCTCCTTGCCTCACCGCGTTAAAGAGCTGCTCAACAGGGCTCCAAGACATGAAATTGAAAATGGATTTGTGTTCACTCAAACTGCGAAGTATGAGTAAAAATTCTTCACAAGAGACAAAAAGTTTGGTTATAAGGACCATGGGATTACCCTGACACCTAGCATTTCTGCTTCCCAGAGCAAAGCAATGTTCTCCACCGGTATTTGCCCTTAAACAGTATCTTCAAAATGTCTATCTACTTTAAATCCAGAGACTGTGTTGCTCTGTCCAGCTGGTTTAGTCTAACGTTTCGGCTATGTTTTTAGCTGATGTATTGAATATTTCTTCTAAGCACACGTTTCCCTATTAACCAGTGTTTTCCTTCCTTTCCTTCCCCTGCTCAGAAGAGTTTCCCACTCGTCATCCATTTCTTCAGCTTGTTCGTGACCACGTGTCTGGACAGCCCCGGGGAAGGGCCCATCTTTATCGACATCATCCTAAAAAGCAGATGAATCATAGAATCATAGAATCATAGAATGGTTAGAGTTGGAAGGGACCTTCAAAGGTCATCTAGTCCAACCCCCCTGCAAGAAGCAGGGACCTCCCTGACTAGATCAGGTTGCCCAGGGCCCCGTCCAGCCTGGCCTTGAACGTTTCCAGGGATGGGGCATCCACCACCTCTCTGGGCAACCTGTTCCAGTGCTCTACAACTC
>WHYT01000203.1:0-15854 GCA_009806455.1 Tetrax tetrax
CCCTGACACCCCCAAAAAAACCCCATAAATTCCATCCCAGGTGCCGTGTCCTGTGGGAGACGCGGGGATAATTCAGATAATTAACGTAATTTAGATAATTGCGGTGGCAAACCCGCCCTCCCCTCCCCTCGGTTTGCGCCCCCAAAGTCCTGGCGCCTTTTTCCCAAACCCAGGAGGGCTGAAGCCGTTTCTCCCCGCTGTTTAAAAATCAAAACCAACCTTTAGCAGGAGGCAGAGACGCTGATGGTAGGAAATCGATCAAATTTCTATAAATTAAGGACAGGAACTTAATTTACTTCACTTGAATTTCCAAAGAGGAGCTCGGAGCGGGCTGAGGATGCCACCAGCTTTATAACGCCGTGGCTCTTCCCAGGTATTTTGAGACAAGAGATGAAAAAAATTCACCTGGACAAGAGGAAAAGGGAATTAAAGCCGAAAATCCTCCAGCAACGCCAACGAGCCCTCTCGCCACCGCGCGCCAGGGCGCTGCACTTCACCCGATGGGGAAACTGAGGCAGGGGGCGGCCGCCCGCCCCCGCTGCTGGTCCCCAGCATCCCAGTTGGGCATCGCCGCCGCCACACACGGCATCGGCGCCTGACGGAGACCGACCAGGGCAGGGCCACGGCCCGGTCCCTCCGCGAAGCGGCGGCTGCGTCCGGCCCCATCTGCTCCCGTCTTTTTTTAGCCCCGCTGCGGCCCCGGCGCTCCCCTGCCCCGCAGCTGCCTGGCCCCGGAGCAGGTGCTGGCGATTTATCTGCCCGTCAGCATCCCGGGAGCGGCTCCGAGTGGGATGGAGCCCAGCACGGATGTGCCGTCCCGTGTGGGGACGGGCCGCGGGACTGGGGTCGCACCAAGCGCGGCGGCTGGAGGATGCAGCTCCCCAGTTCTTCCCCCATCTCCTCGAGATTTTTCCCTCTCCAGACGTAGCACTCGGATTTCTGCTCCTCCCAGCACCTGCTCTGCCCCGGGACCCCCCGAGCTCCCCGCGCCGGGCAGAGGGAAAGCTCCGGGCTGCAGAAACCTGGAGGAAGAGTTTCGCCTGACTCCAGACTTCCACCTCCACCCGTTTCCCACCTCCCTCCCCTCGAAGCGCAGCCGCCTGCGGGCACGGGCCCTTCGCTCCCAGCGCCGCCGTGCCCAGGCCCGGCACTCCCGCGCTCCCGGCAGGTGCTGCTGGGAGAGGAGCCCACCCTGAACTTCCAGCGTTCCCAACCCACTCGTTTTCCCCAGAGCCTGGAGAAACCCCAGGAAAAGCAGGAGGTCCGAGCGGTCCAGCCGGGACCCCGCATCCATCTCTCCTAGCGCGCAGTTGGGAAGCCTTCAGCTCTCCCTCCCTTTTCCCTTCCCCTCCCCACCGGAATCCGGCTTTCGGGATCAAAAATACTACCGGCTATTTTTAAAGCGTCGGCTTAGCCCCCTCTCCTCCAGCTCGCGGTGACGGATCGGGCTGTTGTAAAGTTCAGCTGTTTTCTGCTCCCTCCGCACCGAGCCGGGGCGTTAACAGCCGGGATTCCCTCCTCGCTCCCGCCCGGAGCCAAACCCGCCTCGGGGACCGGGATTCGCGTCCAGAGGCTCTGGGGACGTTTGGCGGCCCGTCCCGCGGCTGGCCGGAGTGGCATTCGCCGGGGTAAGCGGAGCCCCGGGACCCTCGGCGGAGTTTGGGGAGGGAGGGAGGGATGGGGGCTTTACGCCCAGCGCGGCGCGGGAAGAAGGGCTGGCTGCACCTGGAGAGGAGCGAGATCCCTTCCAGCTCTCCGGCTGCGCTGGGTGAAACCAAACTCTCGCCAAACTCTCCGTGACGGGGGCAGAGGGAGGCTGGAGCCGCGCGGTGACTGCGCCGTCCCAACCTTTGGCGGGACGGCGTTGCTCCGGGTGGCGACCCACGCGGGCGACGTCTCGGGCAGAGCTGCGCATCACCCGCTTTGCCCCAAAAAATGACGCAGGTGCCACGCTCAGGGTGTCTCTCCCCGTCCCGGGGCGACGCAGCGCTCGGGAAAGCCTCGTCTTTTCGGGAGGGAGGCCAGCTGCTCGGCAGCCCCCGCGGGGGCAGGATTCGGCGACCCAGCTGGCGGGACGCGGCGCTTTGTGCCTCCTAAAGCCCCGGCTGATGTTCCTGGTGGGAAGGGAGGGAGTTGGCTTTGGGAAGCAGTTTGATCACCGATGCTTTTGCCTCGGTACCGTGACTCTCCGCCAGCTCGGCGGAAATTCCCAGCTTCCACCGACGGCGTGAAAGCTGTCGATGGCTCCGTTTCTCGGAGCCGGCACGTCGCCGCCAAATCTTTGGGCCAGGAGGCAGGGAAGGACCCCCACCACCCTCCGGGCCACAGCAACCTGGACATCCCGGCTTGGTTCCTCCGCTCCACATTTCCTCTCCCTCGTCCAAACGAAGCGGGCAGGAGGGACGCCGAGAGGCCTCCACTCTCTCCGAGCCCAGATGGTCCCGTCTGCTGCTCCAGAAGAATTCCCACCTGCCCGCCCGCGTGTAACCGATTCCCTGGGTGCGCGCCCGCGTCTCCCCGCGCCGGGGGCTCGCGGCGGGGACGCCGACGGCGGCAGATGGGGAGGACACCACGCGCCCGAGGCGCGGCCGGGGCGGACCCTGGGAGGCGATGCTAGGATACGGGGTCTTATTTTGTACCCACCGTTTTTTTCCAGGGCCTGCTTATCCCTCGTTACCAGGTAACGCAGACCCAGGGCACAAACAGCGGGCAGGGAAAAGAGCTGCAAAGCCTCCACGCGCCCCGGAGCAAACAAAACAAACGGGCACCAACAGCCTTCCTCCTCCGGCGGCTGCTGACGCAACGCCCAGCTGGGAGTTGAACCCAAGCTGCTATTTTTTTTTTGTTTGTTTTTTTGTTTTCCTTTCCTCTATCCATTTTCCCCAAGGACGATGCGCTTTTGCACCTGAAACAAGAGGCTGGCTGTCGATTTACGCTTGCTCTGCAATAAGCGGCCGCGATCCCTGTTTTTCTCCCCGGCTCCCGGGGTGGGGAGCAGCTCAGCAGCTGCCGGGACGCGCTGGCTGCGCGGGTCAGGCTCCCGCTGGGGTCAGAGCAGGAGAGGAGAGGGTCCCCAAACAACCCAAACCAGTCTCGGGGCGCCCGCAGAAATCGGGAGGGGCACGGCGGTGCCTGGGCGGGGGGCGGGTTGAGCCCCTCTGCTCAGGTCGGCACGGCTGCGGGCGCGAAGGCGTGGAGGGCGCTGCGAGGCTTCGCTCCCCGCCGCAGAGAGCAAGGCCTGGAAAAGGGCAGGAATTCGGTTTAGGAGCCTGGAGACTTTTCTGAGCGGGTTCTGTGGGTGCTGGGGCGCCGGGGGACCCACTCCCAACCCCTGCCCTCCAACCCTCGCTGCGGGGATCCTAAACGGGGGGGTCACCCCCGGAAAAGCCCAACGGGGACATTTCCCCGCCGCCCCCCCTCCCTGCAGCACCGGGGGGTTGTGCCCCAAGCCCCTTGGCTTTCGGGAACGCAGGCGGCGCGGCCCGGCGTTCATCGACCCCCGGCCACCGGCCACCTTTGGCCCCTGCCGTGTTTGCCTTTGGGCCTGAGCTGTGCCCCAGGAGGGGAAGTTAGGGGACACACGCCCCAAAAAGCAGCCCTGTGTGGACGCACCCCCCAGGGACGAGCACAGCGCCGTTCCACAGGGATTCGCTCCGGAGGGATGCGGGCAGGGGGTCGCAGAACCACCCCAGGAGCAGCTCCAGGGACGCCAGCTCCCACACCCCACGAGTGACGCGACCCCCCGCCGCCGAGCAGCATCACCCAGCCCGGGGTGGGGTCTGGGGGCTCCCACCTCCTCCTCGGGCCCCCTGCCCCCCGCCCCGTGCCGCGCACCCTCTCCCCCTGCCCCCTCCGCTCGTTGTTCTTGGCTGGGTTTTAAGCCCGTCTAAATTTAGGTGGATCTATTTCGACACCCATCCCCTGCCCTGCGGGGGGAAGAGGACGGAGCAAAGGTGGCCGGGGAGGAAGAGCAGGGACCACGGTGCCCTGCGGTGGGGTCTGCTCCCCGCGGCCTCGGCCGGGCTTTCCCTGGATTTTATCCGGGTGCGAGGCCATGGAGGTGGCCAGGACGGAGGCGGGCGTTTTCCCGGCCGCCATCCCACGGATCTCTCGGGCTGGCACCTGGGGCAGAGCTGGGTGACAAGGACAAGCCAGCCCGCGCGTCCATCAGGGACGGAGCTCCGCGCGCGGGGAGCCAGCTCGTCTCCGGAAAAGGCTGAAGGCAGGTGAGCGGGGCTGCGGCGAAGGGCAGGGACGAGGGTCGGAGGCGCAGCACATCGGCACCGGCATCCCGGGGTGCAGGTGGCCCCAAACAGAGGGAGGCTGTCGCCCCCGCTGCTGCCCCTCTCCCAGCGCCGCCGGGGTCAGGACGTCCCAGAGAAAGTCCTGCTCCTGCGGGACCCACGGCAGGGCCTCTCCCTGCCCCGGCCAGAGCCGCGCGTCTCTGTCGCGCGTTGACCGGCTGTTTGTCCGTTAAGCCGTGTGCCAGGTGCTCCGGGGATTTCGGGGGGTGACGAGCTCCCCGGAGCCCCACGGAGGATGCTCAGCCAGGGTGAAGCCAGGGAGGGTGAGCGGACAGAGCGCGCGGCTCGTACAGCTCACGGCCGCGGTCGGAGGGCTGCAGCCGCCGCAAAGGGAGCCGGAAGGTGCCGGACGGAGCCGTTAGGACCGCGACTTCCCCCGTTTTGGGAACAAGATAAGAATTCCGCCCGTTTTCCCCTCGCGTTGCCGCTTACGCTTACCAGCAATCGCGGCGTCAGCAATTCCGGCTCCGTGGGCTGCCCAGGCGCAGGCGCGTCGCCGGGAGCAGCCGCCTCGGGCACCTCACACGAGCTGAAGGGGAGAAGAAACCCACCCGTCCCGCCCCGAGCAGCTGCCTTTGCGAAAGGCCGCTGGACGACCCAGCGACTGCTAAAACAAACCATCAGGGACTCAAACCCCCAGCCCTGACAAAACACAATGGAAATTATTTTTTTTTTTTTCTGCGGCCCGGGTGCACGCAGCGTCCTGCGCTCCACTTCCAGCTCCAGCCCCCCAGCACCCAGCCAAAGAGAAAGGCGGAGCGGGGCTGGGAGCGGGTTTCCCAGCGTTAAGGGAACCGGGGCGCAGGGTTTTTGGGGAGCAGGAGGTGCCGGTATCGCTCCGTGGTGCCAGCTGTGGACCTCACGACAGGCGCACTTATAATTTGGCTTTTCAGCTCGCCCCCCCCCAGATGCTGCGCTCCAAACCAGCGTTTTGGTGGGGACAGAAGCGTCCCCCCGACGCGTGGGACGGGTTGGGTCCTCTCCGCGCTCGGCGGCTGCTCGCGCCCCTGCCGCGAAGCCTCCCCGAGCCCCCCGATCCCCGCCACGGGCACCCCTCAGGTGCCACCCTCCGCTCTGCTCCTAGGGCCGCGGGATGACGGCGAGCCGAGCCAGCGCGTGAGCAGCCCCCCAGGCTCTGCATGGATTGGCATGGGGAAACCCGTCCGCAGTAAGAGCCCAGGGCAGCTGGAACACCCCGGCTTCTTCCTCCGCGCTCTCTTCCTCCTCCTCGTCTGCAGGCATGGTAAGGACGCCGTGCCGGAATCGGAGCGCCCTCGGCCCGCGCCAGCCGCAGGGAAGGGCAGGCGGCGTTCCCACCAGCGTGGCCGGCCCCAGCCAGGGCATCGCCTGCAGCCGGCACTGCCCCGGGAGAGCCCCCAAAATCTGTCCTCCCCCGGGACGAGAGGGACAGGAGGGCACAGGGAGCAGGGCCTCATAACCCCTCCGCGTGACGACGCGCGCTGGGGCCAGCTCGTTAGCTGTCCCGGAGCCGCGGCGCTGCCTTCGCAGCCCAGAGAAACCAGGTCTGGAGGACGGGGTGTCCTTGGTGCAGCCGAGCCGACCGCGAAAGCGCGACTGCACGGCCCGGCCAAGGCTGAAATGGGAAGAAGGGGTTTCCCAGTTCAGAAATTCCCATTCCTCCCCTGGCAAGCCCCGGGGCGAAGAATCCGCGCCTGAGCCACGTCCCAGGGCGGCAGTCATGGCTCGTGCCCCAGGTAGGATCTCACATCCCAGTTGTTTTGGGACGCCCCTCCGGCCCCGTGACGGCCCTCAGCAGCGGGCTCCAGCCCGTTCCGGCAGCACGCAGCCCTGGATCCGCTCCCCTCCGGCGCGTAAGGAGCGGGTCACTTAAACTGGCCGCCGCGCACGTTAACGCAGGGGTTAAGTGCTTCCAGAACGCGTCTCCGTCGGGAGATCTGGAGCGGGATGGAGAAGGGGCTGCCCTTCCCCACCCCTACAGCTCTCCCGGGATGCCCTGAGCCGTCCCGCCTCTCCCAGTTTCTTCCCAGTGTAAGATCCTGCGCTGCAACTCGGAGTACGTGGCCGCCACCCTCAACCTGCGCGGCCCCGGCAGGAAGGCGGCGTACTGCGACGCCCTGCGCTCCTACTCCCACTGCACCCGCAAGACGGCCCGCACCTGCCGGGGCGACCTGGCCTACCACTCCGCCGTCCACGGCATCGAGGACCTCATGATCCAGAACAACTGCTCCAAGGAGGGTCCCACGTCGCCGCCACGGCCCCGGCCCCCGGCCCCCGACCATCAGGGCTTCCAGTCTCTCGATATTTGCAACTACGAGAAGAGTTTCCTCTACAAGCACGGCCAGCCTCCCCGCTACCAGCACTGCGCGGCGTTCGGCGACCCCCACATCCGCACCTTCCACGACGACTTCCACACTTGCCGGGTGGAGGGTTCCTGGCCTCTCCTGGACAACGACTACTTGTTTGTGCAAGCCACCAGCTCTCCGGTGGCCAAGGGCTCCAACGCCACCGTCACCAGCAAGGTAACGCTCGCGCACGGCGCTGGGCGGCGAACCTGCGTACCGCCGGGACGCAGCGACGGCTGGGGAGGGGGCAGAAGTAGCTTCAGCCAAACCCAGCCGGGGTCAGGAATGAATTTCTGCAGGATGAAGGTGCTTGAGGGGACCAGAGAGCTGCAAACGCTCCCGTTGCTGCCTGGGGATGGGTTCGTGCGTGGTCCACGGGTTACTCACGCGCAGGCCAGCCAGGCTCCGCTCCTTCAGTTGCTTAAACTGTATTAAAAAAAAAAGAAGGAAATGTAGGAATGGGAATCATTGAATGATGGAAGGGTTTGAGTGGGAAGGGAGCGTTAAAGCCCACCCAGTCCATCCTCCTGGACATTTTCACGGAATCACGGAAGGGTTTGGGTGGGGAGGGAGCATTAAAGCCCACCCAGTCCAACCCCCCTACACGGAGCAAAGACATCTCCAACTGGATCAGGTTGCTCAGAGCCCCGGCCAACCTGGCCTGGAATGTTTCCAGGGATGGGGCACGAAGCAGAAGGAAACCTTGCTGCTTCCCAACTGCAGGGATGTGGGAGAGACAACCTGGGGCAGAGGGGGGTGCATCGGCGGGGCAGATCTGCTCTGCCCTCCCCGGGATAGCTGGGGTGGGGACACGGCCGGCAAATCAGCCCCAACCCGCTCCGATCCGCTCTCTGCAGCTCACCATCATCTTCAAGAACATGAAGGAATGCATCGACCAGAAGGTCTACCAGGCTGAGATAGACAATGTGCCGGCAGCCTTCGAGGACGGCTCGCTAAACGGGGGCGAGAGGCCGGGCGGGAGCAGCCTGGCTATCCGGGAGCGCAGCCCCGGGCGGCACGTGGAGATCCGCGCGGAATACATCGGCACCACCATCGCCGTCCGTCAGGCCGGCCGTCAGCTCTCCTTCTCCATCCGGGCAGCCGAGGAGGTGGCGCGCGCTTTCACGGAGGAGCAAGACCTGCAGCTCTGCGTGGGCGGCTGTCCCCGCAGCCAGCGCATCTCCCGCAGCGAGTGCTGCCGCGGGCGCGTGGCGGCCGAGACGGCTCGGGCGCTCTGCAAGGAGATGCTGCCCGTGGAGGACGTCTACTTCCAGTCGTGCGTCTTCGACGTGGTGACCTCGGGGGACGCCAACTTCACCATGGCGGCTCACGGAGCTCTGGAGGACGCCAGGGTCTTCCTGCCCAACGCCGAGAAACTCCACATCTTCCAGGCCGGGGCAGGCTGCCCGTGCGTTTCTTCTTCCTCCCTCCTCCTCCTCCTCCTCTCTGTTTTTTGGGCCGTTTTGTGGCACTTTTAACTCTCCTGGCGTTGCCCACAGCACAGGGGAGGCACCCAGCCAGCGCAGAGGCGTAACCCAAAATTGCTGCTGACTCGAGGCCCGTGGCGTGCTGGCCAAGGGCGAGGCCTCGGCCGGGATCACGTCTCCCTGCGGCAACAAGGAACCAGAGACGCGGACCTCTGGAGCGGGGAGCGCTGGAAACGAAAGACGGCGAGGCGCTGGTCTGCGTCCATCGCACGCGCGGCACCCATCAAAGCTGGCTGCTCTCCTGGAGGCAGATCGTAATTTTTCCTGCTGGATTCCGATGGTTTTTTTTTATTTTCTGAAGATGAGAACGGAAGGAAACACAGGGGGTGAAGACACGTTTAGAAAACCCGTCCACCCCTCAAAGCCTTTTCTAGAAACTTGCCTTACTTCTTTCTCCCACTGTTACTACAGCAGACTGGCTCGGGAAACGTACGGATTCAGAAATAACGGGCTCAAAGCCCAGATCCTAATTTTTAGCAGGCAAAAAACACGGTGTCTGGTGGATCTGGGGCCCCTTGACCCCGCTGCTCCCACTGCCACGCGGGAGCGAAGCGAGGCGGTAAGCTGGTTATCGCGGAGTTGTGACCACGGCTGGAGATTTTGGGGCTAGGAAGGAAGCGTTTCGTACCGTACCCTCCGCTCCCTGGCCTGGTCCCGCGCTCGTCTGCAGCGCGGGGAGCCGCAGAGCGTCAGCGCTCTGACATTTCAGGCCGGTGTTGCTATTTTTCCTCGTCGCCGTGGCACCTGTCTCGGACTCAGCGTAGCCAGGTCTGGACTTCGGACCAGCGCGGAGTGCCAGGGAGGAAGAACACCCCCGCGGTATTCCTCCTCTCCCTCGGGACCGTCACAACCCCCTTCAAATCCAACCCAGGCGGCGGGTTCCACTTGCAAAAGAGAATTAATAATTACTGATTAATGATTAATAATTAATAATTTCAGCTGGTAAACCCTGTGACCGTACGGACGGGCAGGGAATTCCTAGCAGATGTACATAAACACAGAGGTGTGGCCAAATTAGAGGTTTAATATATTTAAGAGGTTTTAAGTCAAGCTGAGAGAGAGTTCTATACAATAAGAAATACTTTCCGTATGCAAAGAGTTGGGTTTTTTTTTAATTAAGAGGGCTCACACTGAGAACTCAGCCATTCCTGTCCCGGGGAGGCAGGGAAGTGAGCTGGCAGGCTCGGGGAAGGAGAACTGCGGATCCCGCAGGCGCGGAGGATCTCTCCAGCCACGAAGCGAGGTTTGACCATCCACCTCGCAGCATATCTGCAGTTTCTTTGCTCAACTCTTTTATTTTTATAACCCGGCTCTTCCGCTGAAGGCACAGAGAGCAAATCCAGAAACGTTTCTCAGACAGCTCGGCGTATTTCTGCACTCAGAGCAGACGCTGAGCAGCGTGAGAGTTTCTCCGTTCCTCGCGCGGCGCTCTCGCTGATCCCCGAAGGCTTTGACATTAAAGGTGTCTATTTTTGAAGCCCTCGTTTCCTGTCATCTGTCTCTTTATTTCTTTGGTCGGCAGCAGCAGGTGAGGATAATAATATCTCCCCTTCCACGCACGGCTCCTTTTACTCCGCAGAACTTTACGGTCTATATATACACGCCCCGAACGCGTCACCGCTTCGCCGGAGGCCGCGCGTCCCCCTGGGAGCGATTTCCGTAGGGATAAAACCCGTGGGAGGCCTGACCAGGCCGCGGGGTTGATGGCACCGGAGCTCCTCCTGGTCACGGGACGGGCTTGGATCGGTAATCCAAAGGTGCCCGTTTGCGGGGCGCCAAACAGCAGCTCCTTCACAGCGCACGGCGATGGCACGCAACTGCCACAAACAGCGTCGTGGCGGGGTTTTGTGACGCAGAACATCATTACCCTTTAGATTTTGGCCAACGGAGCCAATCAACGAGAATGCCGCGGGGAAAGGAGGGCTTTCCTCACGGAGAGACGAGGCTCCCGCCAGCTGACGGCCCTTGCAGGCGAGCGGGGCCACGCGCGTGCCCCAGACCCAGCCTCTCGGTGCCTCCACAGCCACAAAAAGGGGACAGAAGCCCCCAGGACCCGCCAGCCCGGCGAAGGTGATGCTGGGCGAGCCCCGGGCACGGCAGGGAAGCGGTGCGGGACGGCCTGGCCCACCAAGCGTCCGTGGCACCGCGCCGGCTCTGTCCCGAGCGAGGAGCGTGGCAAGCGCCAAGCCGGAGCTTTGCCGGAGGGCTGCTGTCCCGCTCCCGCACTTCCCACCCAGGAAGGTGGCAACAAATTGGGCTCCAAGGGCTTTGTTCCCATGGAAAAGACAGCAGAGTTTCCCGGGTCTGCCCGCCAACAGCGGATTCAGGACCCCTGACGCGTCACCCACCCAACAAACCCCAGGAGAATGAGGGTGTCTCAGGGGGAAGGGACCCACCAAGCTGAAGCTCTGCCTCCGGTTGGAGCCGGTCCTGGGAAGTCACAGCACGTCACAAGGCCACCACGTCCCTTACGCGGGACGCAGAGGCTTAATCCCGAGCTGCAGCCTGGCTGGGCTCCAGCGGGGCGGAAAGAACGCGCGTGGCGTTGAACGGGCTCGCACCTGCTCTCCAAACTGTCCTGTGCATCCTCTGCATCACGGCTGCAGAGGAAGCAGGACCTTTTAAAGACGTGCTGTAAACAGGAGAGGGACCTTTCCAACCCCGAGAGATCGCAGGCTGAAACAAGGAGGCAGAACGCAGGCGCGGATCCAAGCCCCGCTGATGTCAACAAGGCTGTTTCCATTGACGTCAGTCGAGTTTGGATCGAGCCCTTGAATTTCCTCGTCTGTGTCACCTGCTAAAAACAACACTGGCGGCACCGGCCAGCGATCTGCAGAAGCGAGCCCAGTTTGGGCCATTCTGCGTACAACTGGGCGGATGGAGCAAGGGAATTCCCAGTTTGGACCAGGCCTGAGGTCAGCCTGTGCTGGTAGGCGGCTGTCAACAGCGGCCAGCACCGGCTCTCGCAGGAAGGCGTGCGAAGTCCAGGACGATCTGCTCCTCCTACGTCCCGTCTCGCTCCGATTTGAAGCCCTTAGGGAAACGCCAAGGCCTTGGGGCACGAGGTGCAGTGGCCAAACCCGAATCTTCAAGAGCAGCTGCCTCCACCCGCCGCAAACCAGGCTGCTCATCGGAGGTGAACGGGCGGCTTCCCTCGGCGTGTTTCCCACCAAACTCCGGCACGATGTTACGGCCGAGGCGAGAACGTCCTCCGCAAAGATCGGGGTTGGGTTTGGCTCCACAGTGGCCAAAGCCTTGAGGAACGGGAGCGGGGAGAGCAGCTGAAACGGGCACGTCTCCGTGGGGAATGCTTCCTCGCGTTCCTCCTCATTTGCTGTGAAAAATAATCTCAAATCACAGGGAAAAAAAAAAAATAAATAAAAAATAATAAGCTGCCAGTGGCATTTGGGCAGCAGTACACAGAAGCCGGCTCTCCAGAGGTCCAACCTTCACGTTGTCCTCACGAAGTGGCAAACGTCACGGTTGTCAGCCCCTGAGAGCTGCTCCTTCTGGTAAATAAAGTGAAGACTAACGCTCGTTCTCACTTGGGCAAGTACGCAAGCTCGAAACATGAGAGATTGGCTCACAGCGGCCAAATTTAAAGGCAGATTTCCCTTGCACCCAGGACCGGGCAGGCCAGACACACCAGCGTGGTTCATTTGCTGGTGGGACGGATGGAGATCGCTCCTGTGCCGTTCCTGGCAAGGCCTCTAGATGTCCACACAAACCAAAGCATGAGGAGGATTTCGGAGGAGGCGGCAGCCCCACAGCCCCGGGAATGCCCATCCTCACCCCCAGCTCCCAGGAAGGTCCCGCCGTCTGGCTGGGCGATCGCTGAGGGTGAAGGAGGTCCGGGAGGGGGTTGTTCCCCACCCTCCGCCTCCAATTTGAGCCACCTCTCTAAACGAGGGAGCTTGATGTTGGGGTGAGCATCTCCGGTGAGGGGCCCTGCGCCCCCAGCCACACACCCCCCCCTCAGAGTCGCTCTAGCTGCTGAAAAGTAAGGAATTCTCCGTATTTCTTAGCTCTCCCCAGCATCTGGGGCCTTTGAAGGGACAACTGGACGGAAGCTCGGGAAATCTTTTGCTTTACGGTACTTTTCCCTCCCTTCCTAACAAGGTATCTCAAAGCCAACGGACACCAAAGGCAAAGGGACCCCGTTTGGCACAGAGACGAGCTGGATTTGCTCTTTTAGAAAAGGAAAGCTCGGAAAATGGGGAGCGGTGGCTTTGGCTGGCCCTGCCGTGCGCCGGGAGCCCGGGAGAGGTCACGCTCTCCCAGCCGGAGCGAAGAGCTGACATAAGCGAGCCTTCCTGCCCGGAGCAGATGATAAGGCACGGGACTTCCCAAACCCTGCTTTCAAATTCCTCCTTGTTTATGGATGAGTGATGTCTCTGGTCACAGCCTGTTGACAGGTAGCTCTGGTTTTGCCCTTCCTCTGTTGCAAAAAAAAAAAAAAAACAACCCCGATCTGGTCAGAAACAAAAGGAAGAAATCCCACCACGGCGAAGAGCCACCTGTCAGGGAGAGCTCTGGCGTCGCCCTGCTCGACAGGAGCTGGAAACGTGGGGCTTTAGGGGGAAAGTCCTCGTGCCCGAGCCCTGAGAGGACTTCTCCCTGTTCAGCAGGGATGGGGAAGTTTTCACTGTGGGTAAAAAAAAAAACAAAAGCTGATTTTGGAAACTCTTACAGGGCTCTGCCCTCACAGCTCTCCAGCCCTGGCAGATCCCTGGGGAACACCTCTGTGCTCCAGCCACGTCGAGCCCCCCTGCCCCACGCCGGGCACCACAGACCTTCACAGCCTCGCCCAAACTGCTGATTTGATTTAGAAACTGAAACGGAGGCGCTGCCCTTGCTTCCCTGCCTGCTTTCAAACCTGGAAATCCCCAGGCGGCTCCTTTCCTCTTGAATCACGGCCACGGCCGAGCGCGAGCCGCAAGCAGCCCAGCGTGGGACAAGCGGTGGCTTTCCAGGAGCCACCCCAAGTCCCGCAGTCCCTCGCTCTCCAGCCGCAGCGGCACACACTCGATGCAATCAGCGTGGGATTTATTTATTACGTTCCCTTTACATAAACAACCTCGCCAGAGGAAATGCCTTTTCCGCCCCGGCTCCCGCTCTCGGCTGCGCAGCAGGAACACTCTGTCCCCTCGCTGGAGCCATTGTCAATCCCTTTGCGTCCCTCTTGTCCCCTCCCTGCCTCGAATTTGCTGGAAGCAGCCATATATGGTGAAAAAAAGGGAAGAAAACAGCAGCGAGAAGCTCCAGGGCTGCAGCCTCTGGCAGGCACCCACCAGCTCTCGCAGGAATTCAGGCAGTTGTCCGATAGACGGGGCCGAGGAGAGGCTCGAGAGGAGCGTGGCTTCTCCAGGCAACGGCGGTAGCGGCTCCTGATAACCTACAGCAAGGGGAAATTAAAAAAAAAAAAAAAAAAAAAGGAGGTCTTATCAGCATCGGGCTTTTATTCCAAGTGGGGCTCAGGCGACGGGGGGAACAAGGGCAGTTCGCACCTCGCGGCTGGCACGGAGCGCGGCGCTGGGAGCTGTTGTCGTGCCCAGTTTCTCTTTTACCCAATTCCTTCTCCGTGACACAGCCCTGGCTCTCAGCGCCTCACCCCAGGGCCCGGTTTCTCTCTCAGCCCAACCCTGCCACTTTCGAAGCGGGTTAAAGCCAGCGCGTGGCGTTAGTCACGCCGCTCTGCTCGCCGGCCCTCGCCCCCGGCCACGCACGCCGCCCGCTCTCCCCACCCACCCCGCGCCGTAGCTCTGCTCTCAGTCACCAGGGGATCCTCCCGGCACCACCACCCCTTAAAATAATTCCTTAGTGGGAGCAAGGAAGCCCCCAAGAGCTGGTCTCTGCCCAGAAATCCAACCGGTTTCCCTTCCGACGCCCTGGTTTTCTGAAGGAGATGTGACATTGCGAAGCATTTGTTTTCACAAGCTAAAATTTCTAAGCGTTTCCGAAAGCCTTGCTTAACGCGGGGTGCTGCTCTCGTGGGAAACCTTGCGAACCAAGTCTCAGCCCTGAGGGAATGTACAGTTGCTCCTTCTTCTGCAGAAGGACCGGGAAGGCATTTCCAGGCGGATAGAGGTCAGGGGAGCAAAGGGGAAGAGCTGATTGACAGAGGAAGAGAAATTTGGAGAGGATTTGGGCTGTGGAACGTGCCTTGGACCAGAGTTTTGGCAAACTCCCCACCCTGGGACTCGATCGTCGTTTGACATTGCTGGAACGCGTTTCGCTGTCCGAACGGGCAGCCGCGGGCTGGATACGTCTTCCTTGGAAAGACGGGCAGCGAACGAAACCAGAGAGGGAGAGCATAAACAGGGCTCCTGAAGGAACGCTGGGCGCAGATCCAGCCTGGGGTCTTTGGGATCAAATATCCCGTAGCTGGCAAAGCTGGAAAGAGAGCCCTCCTCGTTTTGCCAAATTAGAACAAATCCGCAATTCTTCGTTAATCCGGCGCCTTTTTCCTCGTGCGCCACGAGGGACAATGGGGCGAGCTCGCTGGGACCAGGGGCAGCAGGAAAAGGTGGAGTTCCGCCGTTCTACAGCGAACTGGGGAACAATTCCCTCACGGGAGGGAAATTTGTCCTGCCGTTTGGCAGGCGAACAGTTTATGCCCCGCAGTTTATCTGCCCGGTTTATCGGTTTATACGAACAGGTGTGAATTAACCCCGGGGGGAAGGAGAGGGCGGCGGAGAAAGAAAAGCACAGCGCGTGCCAAAACACGCAGAGATAAACAAGCTCTGAAGGACAAGGGAGACAACTCCTCACAAAAACACATTCCTCTTCCTAATTCGGGGCGGGGGCAGGGGGGGGGTCTTGGGAGCCCCTGGTTTCCATTCCCACTTTGTCGGGTGGCTCCAAAAAAACATTGTTTTCCCATTTCCTCCCCTCCCAGCCTTTTCCTGACCTGTAAAAGCACTGAAGGTTTTTAAGACCAAGGGCAAAACAGCCCCCGCCCCGCCGGGAGGAACGCCTGCTCAGCAAAAACAAGCCAGGAAGGAAAAGTGGAGGGTTTCTGCGAGTCGAAAAGGCTCCTACGGGGACAACGCTCCCCAGATCCCGGCCGGAACGCAGGGACGAGGGCCCTGCCGCAGGTTCCCTTCCATCGGGGGGGACTTGTTGACGACACGGAGCCCCCCGTTCTCCGGAACGGCCAGGCGCTGCGATCTTAAAAATAAAACCTTCGCCGCGGGTTTTCTTACCGGCTTCTTTCTGCCCCCCCCGTCCCCCCCGCCCCAAGGCTGGAAGGCTCCCGAGGCGCGGGGCAGCGCAGGGGGGTGTCACCTTTCCCTTTTGGGACTATGACAGCGCGCTGACGGGGATTTTTCGGGGAAAAGCCCCCAAAATCGCAGAGGGCAGGGAGGGGGCACAGGCCCCCCACCCTGGGGGGCTGCGGGAAGCGGCAGAAACGGGGGCAACACCCGCGCACAAGGACAAGGAAAGGCCCCCAGGCCAGGCTTCGCTCCCCTGCCCCAAATTCACTCTTTTTCACCCCAAAAAGGGGGGGCGGGGGGGAACCTCTCAGGCTGAGGGAGGCCATGAAAGTGCCCCCAGGCTGCCCCGGGTGTGAGGGGCCGGGGAAAGAGGGGGGGAAGGCCCCCGGAGGGAGCAGGGAGGCCCCGGGCGCGGCCCGGACCAGCTGAGCCCAGCCCGGCCCGACCCGGGCCCGGCCGCACCCGCGGAGCCTCTCCCCGCACGGAACATTGCAGCCCGTTCCCCGCCCGCCATTGGCCGCC
>WHYT01000207.1:0-11114 GCA_009806455.1 Tetrax tetrax
GCTGGTAGCCCCTATGGCTGGGATAATTAATTAATTAGCTAACAGCTGGGGTTAATTTACCCAAATTAGCCGAAGGGCTATTCCATCCCATCTAACATCATGCTCAGTATATAAGTGAGGAGGGTGGCGAAGGGAGTCTCCTCTTACTTGGAAGAAACTAGGCGTGGAGATTTGTTGTAAGGCATTGTATTGTATTTATATTCCATCACTGTTTTGTTTTCTTTTGTCATTGCTGTTAAATTTACTTTTTGTTCAATCTCAATCCACGTGGTTTTTGTTTGTTTGTTTACCAATTCTCCCCCGGTTCTCTCAGAGGGTGGGGGGGAGTGGGAGAGAGACTGCGTAGTCTGGTCCCGATCCGGGCTGAACTACGACACCACTTGAGCTCAGCTTTGAGAAACTCGGCCTGTTGCTGATTGGAGTTGACGTATATCTTCAACTGACTGACTTCACAAGCTCAAAAAGCTACATTTGAAGAGGCGCTGTGGTTCTGAGTAAAAGAAGAAAAGAATTCCACTGTGAAAGTGGATGAAACTCTCGAAGCTCTGTCTAAACAGATGCTTGTCATACTACTGGATGTCTGGATTTCAGTCCCAACACACCCAAATCCCTGCTTACCTTCCAGCCTATGTGACTTCAGGATCTTGATTGTATTGATCTGCCTGTCACAGACATCCTTTGGCATGCAGTGTTGCTCCCAAATAGATCAAGTGTCTCTGTGAAAACAATAAGTCTTTTTTTCAGTCCTACTATTCCCATTGTTCCAGGAAACTCCCTTCTCTGGCAATCAGAAACTTACTAGCAGTTTCCAGGCTTGAGTCATGTACAGTCAGTTTTCACTCATTCAACTTTGTGCTGACATGTTTCTATAGTTTTAATAATCGATTGTCTCCATGAAATATACCCTGATGAATTAAGAGGCAACAATGGCATCCCTTCTCAGCATTAATTTTGACATACTATGCAAGCCAACACTTCCAGGTTCCTCTTACAAGTGAAATTCTCTCTTCCCCTCATTATTGGTTTCCATGAACGTGTCCTATGTTTCTGTAAAAATCTGTGGATTTATACATGCATCCAGAATTTCTGCCTCACTTAAACCTGCTGCTTATTAACTCTAATCAGACTGGGTCCAAAAATCTTAAGTCTTTCTGCAGGACACACAGAACTCAATAGTATATCTACTTGGTCCAGCACTTCCCAGAAGTATTACAGACTTACTGCTCAGGTATCAAGCATGTGCTGTGCATGTCGTTATCAATATCTGGTGTCCAAATTAACTTCTGACATTCTCATCTTTCCCTACATGGTTGACACAATTCTACATTTGTGCCACTAGCAGATTTCATCAATACAGTCAAAATTTTTACAACAAAGTCACTAACTGAATA
Source organism: Tetrax tetrax (assembly GCA_009806455.1). Taxonomy (NCBI): domain Eukaryota; kingdom Metazoa; phylum Chordata; class Aves; order Otidiformes; family Otididae; genus Tetrax; species Tetrax tetrax. Next base: position 1,392 of record WHYT01000207.1, read on the forward strand.
TATTAAATAAACTATTAGTTCCTTTCTTCTTAGCTAGTCCCTTACAGATTTGTATTAGCTCTCCAACCTAACTGAGGACTCCAGTCACATGCCTCTAATTCGCTGCAAAACAATTCCTAAAAAACCCACCAGTTTGATCCTTCTAAGTGTCTAGTATCATTTGGTCTTGTCAACATAGATAAATATGCTACCTGAAATACATTTTTTTTTAAATAGCCACTTGGTTGGAATGGGATAAAATTCTCGGAAGATTAAAATCTGAGCTAATACCATAGTACATTAATAAAGAATATGGCCTGTATTTTTCGTGGTGGTGTGGACAAAGATGAAGTAAGTGACAACAGTGTTTTTTTTTTTAATCTTGTTCATAACCTTCCTGTACTTGTTGGCTGGATGTTTTTTATGGAAGTAAACTTTTCCAGATCAAATAGAAGGAGATTTTTTTCTCCTACAGACAGAGTGACTACTTTGACTTTTAAAAGTACTCTGCATTGATCCACTCATCTTCCTCTGAAAATATTACAAACGAAGTGAGAAAAAACAGTTTTGAAGTGTTGAATTTGAGACTCAGTGTATGAGAAAACAGAGTAGAGAGTTGGGTCACACAGGATAAGACTCACACCCAGAAGGTATTGCTCAAATATGTGTGCCTTTTGGTGAGTCGGTTACAAAAGTTTTGGTTTAAAAGGTTACTGCTACTATGATTTACTGAAAAAAAAAACCCATTATTGATAATAGGCAGAGAGCACTACTTTAGTAATATCTCACTCCATCCAACTAAACTGTGCTTAAATTGCTGTAGCCTGAAGCACTCTTGAACCAGTTCAGTAAACATGGTTTTAACATAGGCAAGGATTGGATGACAGCAAATCAGTGCCAGAGCTTGGAAAATAACTCAGGACTACTGGTCCTCAAGACTATGCACTAATTAATGCAAACATTTCCTCTCTCATCCAGCAAGTTAGGACTGCAGGGGATACAAAGTGAAAGCAAAGGTTTTGTGTGTGCTGTTTTACTGACCTGCATCTTGTAAATATTAGTTACAATGGACATTTAGTATAAATTCCATATTGCAGAGATCACTGTTCTTTGTCAGATACTTTACTTTTCTGATTCATTGATGTGTTTTGTTTTTCCTGGCTTTGTATTAAGGGAATTATGCCTCGCTGAATTGTGTAACAAGGATTGGGAGCTGCTCCTAGGCTAAAGCAAAGCTCACGCGAAGATACTCAGTCCCAGTAAAGCTGCTTTAAGTCTGTCAACTATCCAACAGCACTTTTCTTCTATTTTTTTTTTTTCCCATTGGCTGTGAATGGCCATTTATTGACTCCAGTTCAGTCCTCCTGACAGGAAGAGTTTTCCTGAGGATAATAGAACATAACCAGAGTGTCTGAGCCTCTGTTGGACTTTTTCATAACAGTCTAAATCAGTGCTTTTCAAACTGTTTTCATTTTGTAACTCTGAATATCTTCAAGGGGAGGTGCAAGCCTCCGTGTAATAAATTTAAGCCTCCCAAGAAGATGTTGGAAGCCTCCCACAGTTCAGTTTACAAATTTTTCAGACTTCTGGGGCTGCAAGCTGAGAAGAGCTGGCCAGACCTGAAGACTTACATGTGAACTCACATCAATCTAGAACATTTTCAATCAAAGGTTTGAGATGAGAGAAGTATTTTCAGTTGCAACTTTGCATTTATGTTTAAAAGCTTGTCCTCTATTAATGGTATTTCAGCTACACTAACTTTTTCTTTGTCAACTTATTAACTACCACAGTCGTGAGTTTAGAAATTTCCAATGATACCAAGCCTTTCATTTCTAAATACACTCGTCACCTTCTGAGCTTCTGAATTTGTGGGAAGAAGAGTGGAAAGAATGAGGTACAGTCCAAATTACAATGGAGGCAGAAGAACCTTTAAATTCATAGATGATGCACCTACATGAGAAAAATTAAGGGAACTTTCCTGTTTTCTGAGTATGATCAGCTGTCACACAAACAAGGCAGCCTGTAGCATCAGTTACTCACCACGAGAAGATCTTTTGTTTCCGCACCCAGGTAGAAACGTGCAATGATATTTCACCATACACACACACAGAACTCTGTCTTTTTGTGGGTGAGTCAATAGCCCTATGTGTTTTTCTAACCTTTTCTCCCACCCAAAGAGTAGATGAGTAACTCCTCTGTTCTGTCATGGGGAAACAGTGTCGTGCGGACATCACTGTCTCAGACAAGTCACAGGCTGAGAAAGGAGAAGACTTTGTATCCAGGGATGAGGAGAAAAGAGTTGTTCCCTTTTGAAGTTGAAGATTTTTTGAGATCTCAATAACATGTTCTAAGGTGATAAGATAATTCTGAAAAGTTTCAAGCATTCCTGAAAACAAGAGAAAAGTCCTACAAAACAGGATTTTAAAGGTGGATTATCATACAGACTGAGTTATTGTCAAAAGATCATCAGTTATTTCCGTTCTTATGTTTACAGGTCTGGAAATCTAATTTAAGTCATCGTTTTTTGAATATGGTAACCTGGAAGATTATTAATTATCCTTTTGAAAAGTAACTATCAGTTGCAATGCAATGTAAGAATCCTTATACAAGATTAATTATGTTTTCAGGAGCTGAGAAAGTAAAATTTCTCTCAACTGACAGTTTTTCCTTTCTTTCTCATGAAGTCAGAGGTTTGGTTTCCTTTCTGTAGAAAGTGACCTGAAAAGAAGTGGAAACTTGTTTTCTGCGCTAGAGACACGACTTTGCAAACAAAGGAATCAATCTACTCTGCATCAAATACACAGACCATAGACAGAGCTTATTCTGACATTTAGGGGGTGTACTGTTCTAAAATCACTCATTAACTAATGAAAAATATCAAAATGATCAATGTTTCCAATAAAAGACATATACCAAAACTCTCATCTAGTCACCAAAAGCCTATTAGGGACATTACTTAAGTTTTTTTTCATCTCTACAAGGTTTGCAGTCTAAGGAGTTTTTGAAGTATCTATCTATTACAAGAGTGGTGGAAGTTCTTGAGTCTGTCAGGGTGAGACTTATGTGTTTCTGGATCTGTTAGAGCAAGAATCTGCTTTGTGTCTGATACACACACAATCCTCTACTGGTTTCCAGTTAGGTGTAGTCTGGATATGCACCAAGGGGAGACATCTTCCTTCTAGTCCCATGCACTTTTATGCTTTTACACATTTTCAGTGCCATTCACCTAAGCAATTTGACTGACCAAAGAGTGAAACTGCTGCCATATGTAGTGCTGACAAAATCCTCGGTTGTGCCTGTGTAACACAGCAAAATGTCCAAGGAATTTTACAGTGTGAAAACAAAGTTGTAGAAATAAATCAAATCTTGCTTAATTGTTGGGAGCTGAGGGCAGAATTAGATTATATCAGGACATATTTGTGCTGCGAGCTCATATTTGTCTGGTTGCATACTGCCTATGCAGCGATCAAAACCTTCTGGGATTGCTTCCAATGTGATAAGGAATGATGAAGAGAAAAGCTATTTAGTGGTAGATCCTTTTTGTGTGAAAGGAGACATAAAAGGAGTGGAGAACACTACGACGGTCAGCAGAGCAGCTGACTTACAGGGTGCACTGTACCTCTCTGAGGGTAACTGTAGGGCTTACAACTGGAACGGGAGTGCTGGGAATGAAGAGACGAGGTAGAAGAGGTAATGAAAGGGGTTATGTACGAAGTGACCATACTCTCTGAAACCAAGCCTGAAAAGCCTGGTAACCACAGAGCAGAAACTTTTGGGTTTTTCTCTGCTCAATGTCTTTGTGAGGACCTGTGAAGAAGGACTTTTTAAGAATTATTTTTGTGAGAGGGAGCAGGGAGGAAATTGAGAGAGATTTATGTTCAGTGCTTTATTGCTTTCAGAAGCAGCTTGATGTTTTGTTTACCTAAGTGCTGATGGACAGAGAGGGAAACTGAAGCCCTAATATCAGGAGAAGATAAACCATTATCTATTTCAACATCATTGCTTTTTAAAATTTTTCTTAATTCCAACTGTTTTTTGTTTTCATGGACAGGGATTACTGACTAACTCCGTCTCACAGAAAGTTGATTTTTCTTCTTCCACAGTTAAAATAAGCAAAGATCACAACCTGATAGAATGGCAAGTCTGTGCTAAGGCTGCTTGTCCCCAGAAGACAATCTTTCTTTAAGGAGTGGAATTGTTCTTTGCTATTGACTGGAGAGTACAAGTGAAATATAAGTACTATAAATGACTCGAGCTGATGAAGTATTAGATTTACTCACTCAGCTAACCAAACCTGTGCTTCTCCTCCACTCTAAAGTCCAAATACAGACTCCATCGTAAAAAAATTCTACAGTCTTTTTGTCAATAATTTAATGCCTCACAAAAATAGACTCAAATTTGTTCCTTGCTGGGTGCTTCTAGTCCCCCGACAGACGGATGTCAGTGGCTGTGGTAAAAAGTGCTCTTCCAGATCATGTAGATTGTTATTGTAAATAAACCCAGATTCTTGTAAGATCCTCTCAGCCTAGACTTTTTTATAACCTCACAAAACCAGCTCATCCTCATTACATACCATGCAGTAGTATATTTCGTTATGCTTCAGTGAGTTACATACTGAAGTAGAACAACATTATGCCATTTGATGATGGTAAAATTTCATGTTTCATTTGTTGTGGAAGACTTATAGGATATTGTCAGAAACTTTGGACCATCCATTTCCTTCCTGTAATCCTTTTTCAAATGTAATATTTTTCCTTAAAATATAATTTTTCCCACAATGAGTCCTGAAACTTCTCCTTTCTTCATCCAAACAACTACTTCTCACAAAAGATGCTTTCTTCATTCTAAAATTATCAAAGCTTGTCATGGGGAGGAAGGGAATTTTTATTTGTAAGAAATGTTTTTTTTTTTAAGTTTTCTTCTATGAGTGACAATGAAGTGTTGAGGTTTAGGGTGGGAATTAAGGAGACATTTCTTCCCAGCAGCAGTTCCATTGTCAGCATTGCCCAGCACTGAAGCTGATCATAGAAATGGATGGAATTTCTGACACATTTTCAGCCTACTCCATCAACAAAATTTTAGCCAATTCTTTCTGCTAAATTTCCAGCCACATATAACAGCTTCTAGCAGGGGTATTTTGTTTTGGTTTTCACTGAACTATGTCATGGAGTCTAAATATGTAGATGAATTAGATAATTCTGAGCATATATTCTTGTCTACTAAGCCTATTGCAGCTAGCAAAAAATGTTAAGCATTGGTAAAAGTTAAACGGCTTTATATGTTAATAATTTAGCTTTTTTTTCAGCCCTCCAGCCTCTGTAAATTTATGTTTTAACCATACTGAGCGGAGGAAATAGCTAACCCCTGAGTGATAGGTTTTCCTGTTTTAAGCAAGTTTGAAACCAAGTAGTTTGTAAAGCAATTAAATCACAATAGTAAAAGCCAAAACCGTGTTCAATTGGAGAACAAGCACTACTTCTTACAGATCAATTCCAGGAACATTTTCATTTTGTGTTAGCTGAGTGTTGTACAATATCAAGTCAGTTATACTTAGGTTTCCAGAGAATAACAGTTTTCTACTTTCATCTATTATCAATATTAAATTTCTAAATAAAGAAAAAAAAAAAAGACACTAGCTCAAAAAAAGAAACACAAGGTGTCAAACAGTATCTAAGCATTCATTGATAAAAGGTAGTGGCTATCAGAACCCTCTTTTGTTCAATGCTAACTATTTTACTTACTCTGCTTGATTAAAATTGTGTTTTGTTTACAAAAATGTCCATTTTAAAGGAACTTCTATAAATGGTCTCTTTCTGTAATAATGAATTTTAACACAACTCTGAAGCCCAGAGCCAGAAAAATGTTGATACTGGAGGTCAAAACCAGGAAATACTCCTATGATTTCTTTATTATTATCAGCATATCTGATTCAGAGCAAAACTGATTAATGATTTGTCATCACAAGAACTTTCAATTGAATCTCCTGTCTTCAATTACATTTCGAAGGGCTCATGTCAGATTTGAAATTCAAGAAAATGTTATCATAGACAGTTGCTCTTTAAAATATTCCTCTGTTACTAACTACTCATTCTTATGCATCATCAGCAACAGTTTTTACCCACTCCAGTTCTTGTACTGATACAAATTGAGAGCCAAATACGGAACAGAACTATTGAGATAATAAGTAATCTCGTCAGTGATATCCACAACTGAAAGTAAAGGGTTTTGGTTTTATTTTTTTAAATGACTTTTTATCTTCTTTGATTTCTTCAAATTAATATTAATTTCCAGGAAAATGAAGAAATGTTACAGTCTTATGACTGTGACAAGATTTTTACATTTCTGGTAATGTGGTTTATCTGCTTTTAGTTTTGTGCATGCACAAAGTGTTATATGGACCAGAGATAACAGACTCACTTAACAAGATCTTGTTTTGTGTGAATAAAACGTATGTTGTGATTCAGGCTTGGAGGGATAAGAAGTTTGCAAGCTTTCAGTAAAATGCTGAAAGGAAAAGTGAAGACACTGTGATAAGATCTATATACATGATGCAATAGCTGCTAACAGATCAACACTTCCCTTCCTGCAGATATTACACTCACACTCACATAGAGAGGGAAGTGTTAGTGTGTCTAAATACATTATTTTAATTAACTGCTCACAAACACTGCACAGGCCTCTGACAGGCTCCTAACATCTGCAATGCATGCATGACCTTCTTAGCAACAGCGATTGTACTTGGGGGCCAAATTCTGGTGAGCATAGGTTAAAAGTGCCTTATAACCCTTACGAGCACAGGATGCTTTACACATATAAATATGCTGCTGGGAAAGAGAGATCTTGCAAGATGCTACAAGCAGAAGTGTGCAAGACATGAATCAAGCCTTGGATGCACTAGGGGAAGGTGATTATTCTAATATCACAATGCTAGTGGAAACTCTCCAGGCTCTTATGTTTATAGTGCTATGGCATAAAACTGGAAAAAAAAACCCTTTTCCTTACATACAAAGATGGCAAAAAAAAAAGTATTTCTGAGTCATGTTATAAACATGTCAAAAGTTTAAACAGCCACAATAAACTCCAGTACTTTCTTTGTACGTAGTTATTGTCAGTGGGCTCTTGGCTTCTCCCAAAACCAGTAGGTACAGAATGGGTGGAGGGAAAATGCATGCCGAGTTATGTGTTTAGTACATTTCAGGTCAGCTGGAGAAGATGCCATATACAAGGCTCTGTCAATAACTAGGAGGGTTTTGAAAATGGGGTACAGCTGTACGGTGTACTTCCCAACCTCAGTTCAGTCCTTGACCTATTTCTTTCCCCATTACACCTCCAACTGTCTAAGCAGCTAACAAGCACAAGAGAGGTTATGGTGCAAACGTATGAATTACAGGTCTGCTTCTGGTGGAAACAGGAGGTGGGAGTCATCTCAGTCACCGTCTGTGAGACTTGACAACTGTTGCAGGCAGCCTGAGGTATGAAAGGACGGAGCAGTTACTTGACAGGAGAAAAGAACTGATCAAAAGAAGTACTGATTTTCCTCTCCTGCGTGTACAGTTAATGTCAGATTTTGTACAAAGGCTCCCACAGCAGCCAGAAAGTATCTCTCACTTTCTCTATGTATACATATATCTCTCTCTCTGTAAGTATGTGTGTGGGGGTGTGTGTATAGGAAACAATCTGCCTAAGACACCCTTTTTGTCTGTGAAAGGAAGTGTTTGAATTAAAAGGAGATTCTTCCAAGGATAAAGCATCAGGGACAAATTTACACATAGCAGTAGAAACTGCTCTCTGAACTTCATATAGGAAGGAGTCTGAGATGCAGATTTTATAAACAGACCCCTTTGGATCTCTGAAGAGAGGATTTGAAAAGTCAAACACATCCAGGCCATGCCTATAAAAGTAAAAATTACACTTCCCAGAGCCTTTTAAGCAACAGACTTATTTCAAACAACAGAATACTACGGCTGTTACTCTTTTTCTTTCTCTCTCTCTCTCCATGTAGACACACTTTGGCAAAACTAACCCCTGACTAAAGATGCTGTTAGTTTAGAGATTTTATCTGTTACAGCTGTAAGATTCATGACTTAAACCTTCAATATGAGGGTAACTCATTGATAGTTGTTGACGAGTAGTAAGACACACAAGTCAGATGTCCGGAGTCAAAGACCCCTTCCCTTCAATCAGCAAAAGGAATGAACTGGATGGACCAGCATCATTTGCCTGCACTTAAGGAACGGTTTGGGTGACTTTTCTTCCATTTGTGGAATAAATGAAATTAATTCATCTGAAAATGTATAATGAGAAGAATTATATCCAGAATGCTGGAAATGAGCAGTTATTGCAACCTTCATTGGGTAGAGACTACAGACAGCAAAAGACAAAGATGATGGAAGGGTCTGCCCAAGAAGAGGGTCTTCCTGTGAAGGAGGGTGTAGGATCCTGTATGCCACTAAATGTTTGTAAAAGGACTGCAATGTTGCAGGACCTGTTGGGATGGGTGATGGCAAGATGAAACAGAGTGGCAAGAAACATTAGTGATGTTTGGCAGCAGCCAGTGAAATGACAACATAGAAACCATAAACAGCAGGTGCCAGGAGGGCCATCATAGAAACTAGTTTTATGGTCATCATCACAGCAAGGAGTTTTGGTCTTATCTTTATTACATATGCCAGAGTTGTGAGTTTCACCTGCAATGCAAAGAGTTTGACTTAACCCTTTTGAGTTCAGTTTGCAAACATTCATGTATGACTGCCCTGAGACTGTTTATGAGTCTCTGGGTTTGCAGCTGGACTCCCAGGCAGCTATGTTTTAAGTGTCTTAAGAAATAGACAGTTACTGCATTAACATTTTTTGCTTAAAATCACTTAAAACCAGGTAAACAACTCATTGTGTAAGTGTGGAATTAAGAGTTTGAAATAAAAGATGATACTTATACAGGAAGAACTCTTGGTAGGACTGACAAGGAGTGTACGAACAGTTCCTGGGACCAAAATTACTTGAGTCATTGTTCTGGTTTTGTTTAGTGAGGGGGGGCCTAAGGTGGCAGCTTCTGTAGGAAACTGCTGGAAGTCGCTCCCCTTTGTTCAGTGGACTCGGCCGGGCCTAGGGCGGATCTGCTGCTGGCCAAGGCCGAGCCGATTGGTAGCAGAATGTCCCATGATAACGCCTCTGCGATAATGCATTTAAGAAGGGGAAAAACAGAAAAAAAAAAAGAGAGAAGATGTGAAGCAGCTGAGTGGGGGCAGAGAGGGGGAGGCGCGAGCCTTGTGGGCCTTGCAGGCCTCACCCTCTGGCCTCCCGCCGGGCAGCCAACTGGGCCCAAATCGGGCCTGCCCTGGCTGCAAGAAGTGGAGAGGAGATGAGAAGAGAATGAGATGTAAAAAGGATCCTGAGAGGCGTCTGCCAGCCTGTTGTGAGGAACGGTTGCAGGCGCCGAGATCAGTGAAGAAGGAGGGGGAGGAGTAATGTGGCTCCTGGCCAAGATTCCCCTGCAGCCTGTGGTGCAGCCCATGGTGGAGCAGGTTGTGCCCCTGCAGCCCATGGAGGCCCACGGAGGGGCAGAGATTCACCTGCAGCCCGTGGAGGAGCCCACGCCGGAGCAGGTGGAGGCCTGAAGGAGGCTGTGGCCCATGGAGGGCCCACTGGGGCAGCTGTTCTAGAGGGACTGCACTCCGTGGAAGAGATGACCCACGCCGGAGCAGTTTCACGAAGGACTGTGGCCCGTGGGAGGGACCCCACGAAGGA
>WHYT01000207.1:11291-31954 GCA_009806455.1 Tetrax tetrax
GGAACGGCTGCAGACACCAAGGTCAGTGAAGAAGGAGGGGGAGGAGTAATGTGGCTCCTGGCCAAGATTCCCCTGCAGCCCGTGGTGCAGCCCATGGTGGAGCAGGCTGTGCCCCTGCAGCCCATGGAGGTCCACGGAGGAGCAGAGATTCACCTGCAGCCCGTGGAGGAGCCCACGCCGGAGCAGGTGGAGGCCTGAAGGAGGCTGTGGCCCATGGAGGGCCCACTGGGGCAGCTGTTCTAGAGGGACTGCACTCCGTGGAAGAGATGACCCACGCCGGAGCAGTTTCACGAAGGACTGTGGCCCGTGGGAGGGACCCCACGAAGGAGCAGAGGAGGAATGCGAGGAGTTCCTCCCCCGACGATGAAGCAGCGACATGAAAACACGTGATGAACTGACCGCGACCCCCATTCCCTTTTCCCCGCCCCGTGCCGCTCGGGAGGGGAAGGTAGTAGAGATAAATGTTAAGCCCGGGAAGAGGGAGGGATGGGGGGAGGTTATCTTGTTCCCTGTCTCATTCTCCTGCTAGTTTTAGCAATAAATGAATAGTTTTTGCCCAAGTTGAGTCTGTTTTGCCCGTGACTGTAACTTTAAGGATTCCTCCCCGTCTTTATCTCAAATCTCGAGCTGTTTTTCTTATATTTCTCCCCCTATTCTTTCGGAGGGTGGGGGGAGCAGGAGCGAGACTGCGTAGTCTGGTCCTGATTGGGGCTGAACCACGACAGTCATGTTTTTGCTGCCATTGTCTTATATTTGGCATTAATATCTCTACTCCTGTCCATGGTAGAACTAGTGAGGGCACTTCTGCAGTGTTGACTTGTCTCTGATGCTCTGTAGACTGTGGAGCAGAATTAGGTAATTTGTAGAGGGGAAAAGCTGCTGAAAAGTCGCTTTTCCCTGCTCACTTGCTCTTTTTTGTTTCCAGCTGATTGGGCTGGGCACCGTAAATGGGATATGTAAATTCAAAACTGATCGAGAAGGATGTAGCTGAAGTATGTAGGGTCCCAGAGTTTTATTGATCATGCCTACACTATATGTCTTTGCTTATCCAAAGTCCTGACCATGCCATGGAGCAGGAGATTAAGATATGAAATGCAACCTTTGATAAAACCCCAGGACCTGTGAGTTATTCCCAGTCACTTTCAGAAAGGCTTCCTTTCACAGTCCCTCCAATCCGAATTGCTCTGCTAGAAATGTCTCTAGATAAACACATCCAGAATTGGAGATATTTCCCCCTATCTCCAAGTCAGATCACTTTAACATATCACTAATCAATCTTGAAACTTTTAATGCACATCACCTTTTTATTCTGCAAGGCGCCTGGAGAATATATACAGGAGTTGACTGCTGCTGTGTCCTGACAGCTTCACTGGTTCACAGAGGGAGGCATTGGCCAACCAAACAAAAAGTTCACAGTTCGTCAGGGGGAAGATAACCACTTTCCTCTACATTTGGGTTGGTTTGGGTTGTTTTTTTTTTTCACTAGAGATATTTCAAAGAAAATAAAATTTTACAAGTTTTCCAACAGTTTCACTAACTGCTGCCTCTCCTCCAAAAGACAGCAAGGATTAAGGATGCATGGCCCTGGCCACTTGTCAGACTTGGCGTGCTACAGCCAACAGCTGGTGGAGGCAGTTAATTAGTCCTGCACTCTGCTCAAAGTTCAGCCTTTATTGGCAGGGGAAAGCAGGTTGCACCAGCCCTGCTTCCCTCTTTCAATTAACAAAGGCCTGTGCCATCAGATTACCTTGGCGACATGCCATGGCATCCGTGTCATTTGCCTGCCTGAGCTTTGCCATGGCAATGGGAAAGCTAACTCTGCCAAAGCAGCATCTGGTCTATGGGTGGCAGATTACCTGCCAAACAGATTTACTAGCTGCAAAGTGCTGCGACTGCCCCGAGAAAAGAGAGGAAGGGGGAAAATTTTGTGACAAAAAGATGGGTATCCATTTTAATTTTTCTTCCTAAGCAAAGGTTTACAGAGGTCCAGCTGCTGATGTGTGGATAGAGCATGTCTTTATTCTTTCTGGGTATGAAAGTCATTAAACAACTTAGGCTTTATTTTAGCCACAATGTCCTCTGGGCATTATAGAAGCAAAAGTCTTTGTTGAGGACTAATTTCCACTGTGCAGTAACCAGGCTGGTCTTGACAGAGCACTGCTGTTTTTTAATTTCATTTTATCACATCTGTTTTCTTGTGTTGACACTACAGATATGTGTGAGCCAAAAATCATGGATCCAACTGCTCATAAACTTCAGGGAAAATCAGATCTGAATGTCAACTTCACATCTAGTTCCAATGGCCTGTAAAACTCAAGTACAGGCAGTAGCAGCTTTGTGAGCAGTGTGAGAATTTTCAGGTGGACGGACTGTTCTCAGCAGAGACTGAAGCTTCTGGATTCATAGAGGATAGAGAAATAGACTGTAGGCAATGCAGGACTGGCTCCATCTCTACCAAATGACACTTGAAAGCAAGCCATGTTGCAGAAGAAGGCCATAAAATCAGTGGCCAGCACCCAGTGGTTTCTGTTTTGGAAGACAATTCCTCTCTGACTCTAACCCAGTCAGTCCTTTACACTGAGCTGCTGTGACAAAGACATAGTAATCAGACTCTCAAGAAGAATTTGAATGCAAATGTAATGATTACCACTATACAGAGTGAAAGAATAAGGTTCCTTTCCAGGCCCTCCTGGGTGGTTAAAACACGACATTTATCTGAAGCAACAAATATGATCAAGGCAAATAACGATAATCTCCTTTCAGCTCTCCTAAGCATATTGTCATAAACTTTAATTTCTCACTCCACGATATTCCTGTCTCAGTTTCTGGCTCTGTGGCCTTTACACACTGAAGGAGGTAATGTAATGAGTGGTGGTAGCTACAGATGGAGCTGGCAGAGTGAAGTTGCTGCAGCAGTGAGAAAGTTTGCTTTGCGTTGGAAAGCAAGGTTTGTCACCAATGCTTTACATATTCAGCAAGAAGCACCATAAAACTATTTAGGTAGTCAATGGTCTACATGCTTCTCTTTGCTTAGGTTTAAGTTTCAAAAGGATAAAAGATACATTTGGAAGAGTGTACATGCACTTGTCTCTCAGTGTCACACAGAATTATACTGTGCTGAGAGAGAAAAATCAATAAATCTTGACAAAATAAATTTGGTAGCTAGCACATACTTAACAGACTCTTGGCAGAAGGATAACCTCACAGATCAGATATAAATAACTTGAGAGTTCACCTCTTGCATCTCCATCAACAAGAGTTGTAATTAAAAAAATAGAGTAAAGAAAACAAACAAACAAACATAAATCTTTGGTCTTTAAGCCTTTTAAAGCTCAGTATGTAGAAGGCTGGTGCACAGGGGACCTCTATCGCTTCACCATATCATTTTGTTACCAAAATATTCATGCCCATGTAGGTCAGTGTTGTCGTTTGGTGCACTGCATCCATCTCTAGCACTCACACAGTCATTACTGACTGCCTCACGACATTTGGCACTTTTGCCTGAAGCTGATGGGCAACATCACCATGAAAGGGAGTCATTCTTGTTCATAGAGAAGATGAAGGCACAGAGAACTGAGTGACATCCCCATAGTCAGAGAATTTTTGCCAGAGTGAGTACTGGGCCATGTCCTCTTTCAGCTCTGTATCCTAACTATTAATTGTACCTTCTTTCATCCTTTCTGGTTCTTCTGCTCATAATCCACAAATACTGTTGCAGTAGAGATCAGAGAGCTGACGGCCAAATCCTTCAGCCCCTTTGTAGCTGACACAGGGAGAGATTCCATGTTGACTCGCTGCCACACTGGCTGAGGCAAAAGCTGAGACAGGCATGAGAGACCGGGTTGAGGTCAGGGAGGAGCAGCAAAGAGAAGAAGAGAGGCCTGAATGTCCCTGTGAGGGTTCAGTTCACCCAGGCCCCAAGGGATTGGCTGTGCCCAGCGGGGATAGGAAAATACCTTCAACTCCAAGGAGGAGAGCTTGTCCTGGCAGCTTGGAAACTTCCAGAAGAACCAGCCTGGTGCCTGGAAGCTTCCAGAAGGAATCAGTGTGATGGCCTAGACACTGTGAAGGGGTGGAGGTCTGGGGCTTCCAAGGGGTCTGTCTCACTGCACACCCTGAGGAGCTGGTGTGGGATGTGGCCTCCTTGAGGACATTGACTCTACAAGGAGCCTGTGGCATGACTGGCTGAGCACTTGGCACAGTCACTGTGTCTCTGAGTGTTTTCCCCTCAGTCCTGCACATTTTTCCCCTTTAATTTGATCAGCTGCTCCCAATAAGAAGTAAATTGACTGTGGCTTGTATATGACTAGCTGCCCTGTGAAGTGACAAGCCTGACAGAGGCTTCATCCTATATCTGCTGTGGCACTCACCACACAGACATATCCCTCAACCAGATGTCTTGAGATTTTCTTACCCTGACAGCATGAGGAAAGAACAGAGTCCTTTCAGAGAAAGACTCCTGTCATTTTATATAATTTGTGGTCAAAAGTCAGGGAGCAGCCACACTGATGAAAAACCTTCTGACTCCAGGCTCTGGTATGTTCATGACTCCTTTCCAGATCCTAGACTTTTACAACATCAAGATGTCTGTATATGAAAGGCATGTGAGGCTGGCTGAGCATGTGTGGCTTTTTCCCCTGTTTTCAATAGTGGTCAAAAAAGAAATTCAGTAAAGTAAAAAATTGTAATACTTTCCTCCTTATCTTTTAGGTAACGGGTTTTACATTACAAATGTAAAACCAGGACATGGTTTAGCAGACATGATGGTGTTAGGTTGATGGTTGGACTTGATGATCTTGGAGGTCTTTTCCAACCTTAAAGATTCTATGATTCTATGAAATCAGTGGTCGCAAAATTACCAAAACACATTGAGGGTACTAGAGCAGTCCCATTGAGATCTCCAACCTTTGCTCAAAGAGAGATTGATCCCAGGAGCTGTGGGTGCCCCATGCAGGGTGTGGTACATGGGAAGCAAGGTGGAAACTTACAGCACCCGAACACAATGCACCCATTCTTATTTTGGAAAGAAAACATTAATGTTAGTGCCAAAAGCAGAACTGAATTATTTCTGGATTGCTCAGCTTCAGTGCCTAGTCCAAAACCCATTCTGCTCAATTAGAGAGTCCTGTTGATTTCTGTAGCCCTTGGCTTGTGCCCTAGTAGTCAAGTTCCATCTCTTATACAAGAATTCTGTAAAATAGAAATCAATATGTTATAATTTGAACTCTTAGTTCAACGTCAGGGTGTAAAAATATAGCAGATAACTTTGTGTCTTCCAGATTAGTATGTTGTTTTCCTGTATGATGAAGAGTTGCTCAATTTAGTCCTTAAGTGATAGCTCTACCATAATGGTGTGAAAGAAACAGCTACTAGAATCTGCATCACTGTATTTTGTTTGCCTCTTTCTGTGACTTACCTGTACCCATAGCAATTTTGTGGCCAAATAAGAGAAGGAAGCACACAGACTTCTGGTTTAGTCATCTGTCTGTGTTCAGAAGTATGTGTACTGTATACGTGCTTCAGAGGAGTGGATTGATCTGAAACTCTGTCACCTCAAACATACTGCTGGGCCATCCTAGGAAATCCTAATAAATCCTTCTGGCTTAATTGCTAAGCTCTCCAGGGCACGGAGACCTAGACAAAAGCAGCATGCTAAACAGCTTTCAGGGTGTCAAGAAGACTAAGAAGCTGAAACCAAGTATTCATTATCACTGAAGAATTCTTGTTAGAGGCTTTCCTGTGTTATACTTTATTAAAAAGGTTTTATTGGGATGCAGAAATTGTTTCATTATTTACAGGGTTGGAGAGTCACTACACTGGAGTCAGTAGGAAGTCACAAGAGAAATTATCCACTAGTATGGGGAGTGTTTTCATATGGAGGATTGAATCTTTTACCAAGTTGGAGAACACTATTTTACTTCAAGTTATAACACTGTCTCTTATGTGGTACTCAGTCTGAAGCAATTTTGATGATCCTGTCATTTCCAAATGCTGAGAACTGACTCAGCAACCCAATGAGTTGTCTCAAGTTAGGATTTCAGATTAGCAGTCCTCCTCTTTAATACACGTTATTGGTTGCTGCCAAGAGCTTGTCCTGGACAGGATTCCCACTGTCGTCAAAGTTTTAATCCAGAAGTAGGTCAAACCCAGATGATGCATCAGTAAATGTTAGGGTGTTTTAATTATCTGGCTATTTTTAGAAGTTTCAGTATGTTATAGTGCCAGGAAGTGAAGTGGAACAGAAAGCAAAATCCAAGTGAGATGCTTCAGTCTTTTTGAGGTAGGGAGATGGGTTATGCATCATTAACACTATTAATGAAAAGTAAATCATATCAGTTCTAGGTTTAAAACCTGAGTGTCAACACAGAGAATCTATCTCAGAAACCAGCATTTCTTGTTTACTTATGTCATGTTTCCTCAATCCCAACGTCATTGTCAAGCAAAAGAAGTTTTCAGTCAGTCCTTTAATGTTATTGGTTCTATGTCCTTCTTCCTCCTATTAGTAGAACAATGAAAATACTGATTATTTTGACGTTCAGGAAGTTCTCAGGAAAGTTTTCTTTGTGGCTGACCTTATATGATTAGAATAACTTGAATTTTCCAGTGCAATTACTCATTCCTGGTAATAGGTAAAGTCATTTAAATGAGCATCAGCTCCCTAAACCCTTACCTCACACTTTTCTTGTGTATTACAAGGTCTAAACAACATCATTTGGAGGCTGAGATTAGGCAGCAATTACTTTTGTGGTTGATGCTGAGATATTTAATACAACAATATGTAGATGTCTTTGAAAGTCTGAAGACATAGACCTAGTTATAGTGATTATCAACCGCAACTACTGATCATAGAATCATAGAATAGTTAGAGTTGGAAGGGACCTTCATCTACTCCAACCCCCCTGCAAGCAGCAGAGATATCTCCAACCAGATCAGGTTGCTCAGACCCTCATCCAACCTGGCCTTGAATGTTTCCAGGGATGGGGCATCCACCACCTCTCTGGGCAACCTGTTCCAGTGGTCTACCACCCTCAGAGTAAAAAATTTTTTTCCTGATATCTAATCTGAATCTACCTCCCTCTATTTTGAAACCATGACCCCTCATCTTGTTACAGCAGGTCCTGCTAAAAAGTTTCTTCCCATCTTTCCTGTAGGCCCCCTTTAGGTACTGGAAGGCTGCTTAAGGTCTCCCTAGAGCCTTCTCTTCTCCAGGCTGAACAGCCCCAACTCTCTCAGCCTATCCTCATAGGAGAGGTGCTCCAGCCCTCTGATCATCCTTGTGGCCCTCCTCTGGGCTTGCTCCAACTGGTCCATGTCCTTCTTTGGTGGGGGCTCCAGAGCTGGATGCAGTACTCCAGGTGGGGTTTCACAAGAGTAGGGTAGAGGGGTTCACGGTTCATTTCTATCTAACCCATATTGGTCTAATTCTAGGCTCTGCTACATACTTTTTTTGTGTGTGTGATCTTGAGCAAATCTATATTCTTTATCCACCATGTGTAGTATAAGAAAAGCAATACCTTATATCTCTTATAGGTTTTTTGTTTTTATATGCAGTATCTGGTTACATAATTTTATTCCTGTTTGACACTTCTCAGTACAGTTGTAAAAAATAAAAATGCTTCCTTTCTGAAAAGGAAAAAAAAAAAAAAAGGATTCCTTGCTTTTCTCAGCATCCTACCTGTGAATCCAGGCAAGGTACAGCCACTGCTGATTTTTTTTTCACGTGAATGGTAACCTGCATTCAAATGGATTACTTATGCAGTTATCAAGTAAGAAGTGCAATGGGGGCCATCATAAACAGAATACAATGCAAACAGGAGAACAGACTGCAATGAATAATCTAGCCATCCCAGATTTCCTATTCTCTGCCTCCATCCACTCCCTGGGACAACTGCAGAGTATTGCTTACGCTGGCAAAATGCTTGTCTTGCAGTTGCAAGCATATCGTGTTGGATTTCAGTTTTATTTTTAGTCAAGTGGATTTGCTGTCTCTTGTCAGCTTATTGTGTTGTGCTAGCATGGACATTTGAACAGAACACAGGTTTGTTGGAGATCCAGTGGGCTCTTGTGTATAAAATGAAAGTTCTTTTGCTTACTTCATGTTCTCATTCATTCATTCAGTGTCTCAAAGCTTGCCAACTCTGTGGGCATGCAGCCAGTTTTGCATTTACTACTGGGTTTTGTGCTGGCTGCCAGTCACAAAGGATGGTGATAAATGGATTCAGCAGCACCTATTAGGATTAACTGAAGGCTTTAATTCATTTTGAACCCTCTTACTGCCATAATTAATTATTCTAAAATTAATTATGCTATGTTATCCACTGAAGAACAGGCCAAGGTGAGGAAAACACCTTAATGTTTACTGCAGCCTGGAGCTGAAATAACCAGTGGAATCTACAGAACACAGAACTCATTGTGCTAACTAGACTCACAAGTATAAACGCAAGCTCTCTGCACTGCCTGCTTTCAGCTGTCTTTAGGTTTTGGAATCAGAGATCTTGTCCTACAAACTGGCTTCAGTGTTTCAGGTCAATCAGAACAGTACCGCTATGATCATCTGCAAAGCAGCTTGGAGAGTAGGAGAATCCTCATATTTTAGCAAAAACATCAGCTCAGTTGGAATCTCACTTACTATATTTCATGATATGGCATTTGGAAGAAATACGGTAATAGAAAATTCAGCGACTTGATTGCTTTGCAAACCAAAGAGGTCCTGTTCAGCTGACCTATTGATTGCAATAATTCAATTCAGCCTTGTGTTGAAGAACAGCTGCTGAAAAACTATAATAACATACAGAAGCCCTGAAACTCTCTACTATGAAAGAAGCAGATTGTCAGATAGCTGATACGTATAAACCGCCCCCCCCCCCCCACCATGGTGGTACAGAGACAATGAATAACCTTAGTTAAGTTCTCCTAGATCCATACAATGTCATACCTTGCACTTAAGAGCAACACTATTGGATTAGAGTTCCCTTTTGAAATTAGGCATCGATGTGAGTAACGCTGGCAGAATCTGGTCTAGGTTAGACAACAGGCTGCAGGTTTAACACTGATGAAATGACAACACTGATGAAATGACAACAAAGCCGTGAGAGTCACAATGTCCCAGTAAATGACCTAACTTCTTCCTTTTGTGCCCTCTTCTGTATTCTGATAGGATGTGACATCTACAACGTATAAGCAATCAAATTTCCTTGATTAGAAAGCTTTTAACTGAAGGGAAGGACATCATTTAAAAGACAGAGGAAAGAGGAATAAAAGTAGAATGAAAGCAGGTTTTTAGAAATATTACTTCAAAATTAATGGAATATCATTCTTCCCCACTCCTCCTCACTCTAATCCAGGCAAGGAAGTAATATATTTTGACTACTTCTGGGAAGGGTGTGATAAATTTATCTTTTCCAAAGGCTCATCTGTAGTGCATACTATAGTAAAATCAGCTCCTAAGACTCCACAGTAAAACTCAGTAGTTTGCATTTCTAGGCTATCTCACTTCATTCATTTCAGATAAAAGGCTGCTCTCCTCATTCTTGTTCAAGTTACAAACAATTCTGTGTTTTCTTGCTAATGTCTGCTTGCCCTTAGCTTGCAGAGAAAAATCTTGCTTGTCTCCTGCAGAAAAATATGGTGATCAGTAGACAATTAGACCTATTCCCCATTTGAAAATTAAATTATACTGCTTTCCCTAGTAGTTTTGTGTTGCTCAGAAAGTTGTTACAGAGCATGCCTTGGCTGAGGAATTAAATAATTGCTATTTTTTTTTTTGTTATAAAGATAGCTTTTGAATCACACATGAAATTGAAGCTAGGCTGAGTTGGGTGTTTTTTTTTTTTTTTCTTTTCTTTCCAGTAATTATGTGTTTTACTAACAGACAAAACATTCCAGTTGAGCAAAAGTCTGAGAAACTGGATTCAGGCCAGCTGCTTGAAACATGTACGAGAACATTATAGTCACAACTGTATTAACCATGGGTTTCCTCTGTTTTCAACAAGGAGACATACATACCTTCAGATTTGAATCTGAAGTATATAGGGAGTATAGGATGGACTAAGCTCTCAGCTTACAGTATCTATGTAAGGATCCTAAAGTTCAACAAGACGGAAACCAAGCCAGGCAGTGGAGACAGAATGGAGTCTGTCGTTCAGTGTATGACCTCATATCCAAAATAGCCCATCCATCTCCTATCTTCTGGAATAATTGCTGCATGGTGTGATTCTGCTGTGTTCTTATTTTCCCACCTTAGCTTAAGGCATCTAAGTTTGACGTTTTGCTTTCCTCTAGATCATCCTTTCAGACTATACTGGACATCATCTGGTAGCTGCATGACAATGCAGTTTACTGATTTGTCATTGCATATACCCTATAGGTATTGCACCTGGTTTGCAACACCTTTCTACTTCTTTTGGAGCCTGATGGTAAAACATTGGTTTAATTTCTTGCTTTCACATTTTTATTCCTATTCTTTTTCATTTGGTTTTGGGGTTTCTTCATTTTATTTTTTTCCCCTGAAAGAAACCTCAGAAACTTATTTAAGAGATACTGTTGGCAAGGTTTGTATTGCAAAACACAGCGCTCAGATCTGGAGCAACCACCTGCTAAATAAGAGCTGTATGTCAGAATGAGATTCAACTGCAGACCATAACCCCTCTTGTCCCGTCCCTCTGCATCCTAGATGTGATGCAAAGGAAATGTTGGAAGTGCAGCACAAGGAAACTGCAACAGTCTCCATGAATTGCTTGTCTGGACTGTTGGATATTGACTCCTTCTACATCTTCTTCAGAATGGCTTTACATTAGTCCAGGAAAAGGAATCCCTTCTGAAAAATAAAAGGAACTGGGATCTTCTCATCCATATGAGACTCAGATCTCTAGAAGATTTTCTACATAGCATCTATAGTTGCCTAACACAAGAACTGCACACACAACACTCCTGACATCTTCCTAAAGCACTGAAGTGTTCTTATCTTCTACAGCATACGTAAAACTGATTTTTTCATCCTCTCCTATAGCATGTGTATAGTTCAAAATATTTCCCCACTGTTCTCTGTGATTCCGATTATTAGCTGGCAATTTCTTTCAGTTATCACACATGAATATCACATAGTACACTGGAGTTTCATTCTTATAATCCCATAGGGGTTTATAACCCCAAAAGGGGCTAGTGTGTCTGCTTTTGAGTCAAATCTTTCTGAAAGTAGCAACAAAGAGAGACTAAAAATGCTGGTACTACTCAGTTTGGAGAGAGGAAGCCTGATGGGGGATTTAATTGAAGTTTATGAAATCCTGAAAGTGATTAATAGAATGAATAAGAGCTGTTATTCACTGCATCCTAAAGTATTAGAACTTGAGGGCATTCATTGATACTTGTTGTAGATTGCTTAAAAATTAACTATATATTTAAAACGTGGGCAGCAAATATCTGGAATTGAATACTATATGAGGTTTTGGAGGCAGTATATTCTAATATAGAGTTAAGAAATTCATGAACAACATCCAAAACAGATAGTAAAAACAATCAACAGGGATATATACCCTTTAATTGTTAACCCAACAACTGTGGATGCTAGGGTTGGGGCTGCAAGTAGTCGATGGGCCCATGTACTTGCTCTAAGTAACTTCTTCACTGTCATTGTTAATTTCTCACACACAGGTTAATAGGAAGCTTCACTTAGAGCTGATGCATTTAGTAACTGTATTTGTGCCTTCATGTGCTTTGATAGTTGTCCAAATAACAGCAGGTAAGCAATGGTCTGGTTATCCTGGGAGATGATGTTCAAGCACTGGTTGTTTCACGCCAAGTGCAGCACCTCCAGAGTGCCAAGATCTTCCAGAGTCATTGATGAATCACTTCATAAAGCTGAGGGCCTTGGAAGAAATTCTTATGCTTAGGTGCACCTACATAAATCGTGTAGACATGCATAGTATAGGACTCCTTCTTATCCTCCTTAAGTTCTTCTCAGCCTTTTTTCCTCACACCAGTAATCTGCTTTTTCATGCCCCTTTTGCAAGTGTGCACAGCCACTTGTGCAGAACTTGGAAACAGAATGTTAGTCTGGATGGACAGCTAACCTGACTCCTTAGCACACGGCCTGGCCCTTGAGCACCTTTTTAAGTTATTGCGACATTCAGCTCCTTTCATCCACCTGCAACTTGTCTGAAGTTAATTTACAGATTTCAGTTAGAGACAGAATATGTCTTGACAAGGTGGTTTGGACATGAAATTGTACACTACTTGGATAGCTTAATTCCAAATTAGAAGGTCAAAATGATAGTTTCTGAAAAACAAATAGGAATTAGTCACTTGCTAACTCTAAAAAATCTTGGGAAGATTACTACCCAACACAGTCAGGCATAGGGGACAGGATCAAACTATGTGGCCCACAAAAAGACATTAAAGATCAATAGGACAGATTCCTGAGGGCTATCTTTTTGTGGCAAGGGGTGCAATTCTTGGAGGTCCAATCTGTAAAACCCCATATTTAAGGAAGGCAGCAAAGGTTAATCCATAAATCCCCTGCAAGTTGATACAGTGCAGGAAAAAAGAAAAACTCTATAATACTAGGCAGAGTATAATAGAATCTTCTGGCTGAAAGCAAAATGATTAACTATGTAATAAGCAATTTCACCTGATGTTCAGTTAACAACAAAATAAACATGATAAAATATGACCGCGACATTTTGAGTCAAAACCTCATAGAGAATTACCATTTGCTCTTACATCTTCCTCTATGCGAATAGTGCATCGTTAGCAAAGTATTATCCATGTGTTTTCCACCACTGTTTAATTGCATGGGAGGCAGTTAAGCAGATCAAAGAGCTCTATTAACAACAGATAACCACAGAGCAAATATGATTAAAAGTAATTACAGTAAGGAAGTAATCTGTTAATTCTTAATTGTTCTGAGGATTCAGAGAGGAGTTCTCAAAGTGATTCTCATCTTTGGACATCAGGGTGTTACCGCAATGCGCTTATATGGTATTTTGGGTTTCAAAGTAACAGCTTTACAAGCTATGAATTACCTCTACTGACAAACGGCAGAATAACCTTCATTTTGTTCAACATCTTCCTTCTTTAAAAACAAGTACTTCGAATCATCAACATCTATCAAATTGTGTAGAAGCTAATCAATACAAAAGCTTTGGTGTTTACTGTCCTGTTTTCTCTTATGTTTTCTCCCAAACTTCATACTCATTTATGACATGATTCAGAAGTGGCAAATAACTTATCACAACAGTTACCACCTTTTTTTTTTTTTTTTTTTCCTTCTGGCACCTGGCAAAATTTCCTAGACCTCTTTCTTTTCTAACCAGGACATCCATTCACCTTCTAGATAGCCCCTGGATGCAAACTTCTGCCATTTCCTCACCCTTCATTTCCCCACACAGCCTTTCTATCTTATCAATTGGACCTAAAAATGATCTTTCACTCCTTCTACTCTTCCCTTTCACACCCCACCCTAAAACCTCCTCCACTTCTTAGCTCAACTTTTCACTTCAGACATCCTACCAGCACTGCCCCTAATAAGCCTTCCCTTTCAGTTCTCCTTCAGTAGAAAACTGAGCAGCTAATTTAGAATTAAAAGCAGATGGGTATATATTTAGCCATAACATGAGGTGGCTTGCCAGCCTTCCTAAGAAAGGAGCCTTCTAAACGTGCATCTTCTGTGTCTCTCCTCTTTTCTCCCTTCCCCAGATTTGCTCCTCTTTTTCTGTTCCCTGCCTTCACTGGCACCAAAATGCACATGGCCTCAGTGTGTCCAAGTACTGAAATACAAGTACTTTTACAAATCTCTGTTCGACATTGCACAGCTTCTAATGACAGTTTGCACAGCATCTAATAGTGGCTGAAGCTTCACTGCATCACATTGCTGCTGACACTAAGGATCACAACTGGAAGGAACAGAAAAGCTCACTAACCCTCCCATGGTCTGAAACCAACACATTTTGGCCAGCTATAATTGGTTTACTTATTCAAAACGCATATCTTATCTTCAGAGACGTACTGTATGAACTCAGAAACTATTCTTTTCTCTAAATTTATCTAATCCTTGCTATCCAACCTGTTTTTCTTTTTCTTTGCTATTCTTCAGATGCTGCTCAAAAATTTAATTTCCAACTATTCTTGAATGACCAAAGTATTCATGATCCAGGTCTGAGATCTTGTCCTGGATAAAACCAGGACATCAATGTTATCCCAGTGCTAACACTGCCTATATCAAGCCTAGTGTCAGAAGGCTAAAACTAACAAGAAGAGAGGACAGATTCCTGTATTAGCACTCAGTAAATGATCTTTTTTTTCCAAATTTGTTTACGTGTTCAACAAGTTTAGCTTCATATGTGTAAGTGATGCCTCTGAAAAAAAACTTGGCTAATTATGATGCCTACTCAGAAAGCAATGGTTAACAATCTGTCTTGTTGAAAAGACAGCATGAAATTAGAGTAATCTGTGTCATGCTTAAGCACATCCATTTAAGTAGGAGCATAAATGCCTAGGGAAGAGTAACTGGTCCAGCATGAATTACCATCCTCTCATGACACATTTTTGAATGTTCTTCACCTAGTACTGATGTCCAGATTAATTAAGAAACCCTGAATTTTTGCTCTTATTTCTTAAGAAAAACTTAAAATATCACTATTTATTTTCATTTTTGTTAGATTTGTCTCAGATTTTTGATTGAATCTCCGAATTTCTTGTAAGATTCATCTTAGAGGTAATTCACTGGCTTTGGACAATCGAATATTTGAATTTGATGGAGATCACAGTGTTCTCTTTGTCTCTGTTCTTAATTTCTGAGGTGTCCAGCTTTGTTATATTATCAGATCTTTGCAGTCAGAGCTTTCTCCCTCTCCCAGTAGCACGTAGATGGTATTGTCTTCTCCACTTCAAAGGTGGACAAAGTGAAAGACATACCTCTCACAGTCGCAAACAGACAAAACATATTCCTGAAACAATGCTATATCCTAATGCTCATCCCAGTCTACTGGTAACTAGACAATCCTTGCTGTCATCTACCTGCACTACTGCTGTCACAGGGCCTGCTTGAAGACCCAAGACTGGAGGACTGAATTCCTAGAAAGACATGAGGGATAACAGTTTTCAGGTCAGGACAATTACCAGGATCCTCCCTAATTAATTAGCTGATCTGTAATTCACGCTGTGCCTTCCTAGCTCTTCATCTGCAAGGTGCTCTGGAAGAAATTGTCTCTCTTATGAGAGAGTCACAAGTTTTGTTTTAGGTAGGCTAGGCTGTGCCTAAAGACATGTTTTCCAATGGTAGGTGAGGTTCTAATGAACTTGTGCAAACAGAATTTCCTGTGCAGCTGGATGAGGAAGTTTCCCATTGCTTATTTAGGCAATATTTGCCAGGTATTTCAGGCTCAGAATCAGGCCATTAACTTGATGGTGTCTCAGAGTACCTAAAGTCAAAGCCTTTCTCCTCATATAACCAAATGAAAAGAGGTAGATAGCTGCAAAGGGCAATTCTAAGCACTTGCTTTGATTGCCTGTAGCCAAGCAGAGTGAAGCTTACTCCCTCAGCCTTACAGATTTTATAAAGTTTTGTGAAACTCTCTGTAAATGCTGCCAATAAAGGACAGGAAGCAATTCAACCATCTGATATGGAGCAAAACCATACTTCTGACAGTGGAGTGTCCTGCTCCATGTGGTGTGCATGGTACATAAGTGGTTCCCATTACCAGAAGCCATTAACACTACTGTGATTACAGAATCAACAGGGTTGCTGAGGTGGGAAGGAATCTCTTGAGACAATTTACTGCAAATCCTCTGCTCAAGCAGGGCCAGCTCATGTTCACTTCCGTTTTCTCTTTGATAACCCAAGTTAGTACTAGAGTCCTTTGGCTAAATCTAGTAGCACTAAACACACAATCATACATTTGCAAGACCAGGTTCTTGAAAATGTGTGCTGTGTCCCAGGTAGTCTGGAGACATTTTTAGGAAAGGTATGGATTTTCAGGGGGAGTTGTTAAGGTAGTTGCCCTTTTAGGTTTAGGAAAAAGAGATTGCTTCAGTTCTGGTGGTTAGTCTGTGGCTTTCATTCCTAATTTTTTTTCACAAACGTGACCATTGTTGGTTTTGCTTATTTTTAAAATAATTTCATCAGTATACAACACGATCTCACATTCAGCATGCCATGCAACTTGAGTAAAGAAAACGGAGCACTCCATTTCCATTCCTTCATGTGATGTGCTCAGCCTGTATTTGTGTGAAAATCTGTGAAATGTGGGTGGTGAGACAGAGGAGACTTTTAAACTAAGATGTTAAATGTATTTTTTTTTTTGTTAAGTTCTCGTTTTCAGTATTTTGGCTTTTTGATTAACCAATTTGTTTAGTTTTCCTTTTCTACAAGTTTGCAACATTTATTGCATATAAGGCAGCCCATGATAAATAACTGCAATTTTATTAGCTGAATAGTCAGAAGGACATGACTGGTAAGTAAAACGTCACGTAAATCAGTGGCAAAAAATGACCAACTTTGAAGGCCAAACATAGCAAAGCCTTAAATCCCTCCATCTTCTATAGATTTATTTATAAATCAATACACAAATCAGAGCAGAGAAGTTAAGTTCAAGAGTAATTAACTTTAGAAGAAGCTGTCTTGATACACTGTAAAATAGCCAGAACTTTGTGAGGAAAATTAACATCTATGTTGTTTTGTATTCTACAAAAGTATGGACTAGTTTGAAAATAGGCCTGTTCATGTAAAAAGCAGACATCTTGCTGTCATTTATATCAAAGTGGTGAAGTAACTCAGCAATCTAGTGTAACTGCATAATGAACACAGAAATGGGAATATATTTCTAAAACTTTAAAGGGGAATATTTTCTGTTGCTTTATAGGAAATCTTTCCTGTGCTTCCATGTCTGTGTTTTTCTGAATGCCACTAATAAAGCAGATATTCTTGGTACAGAGATATTTTCTCAGGCTGTTCTCTTGCCTGTTGTTGATCTCTTTTCTTCATAACCCTTACTTTAAAAAAGTCAATGTCTAGCTGGATGCCTAAGCTATGCCTTTGAAAGATATTTTCCATCTCCTGTAAAGTAGGGAATTTTTTTTTTTTTTTGAGCTAGGATAAAAAGGGGGAAATGGAAGTTTGTTACATGCCAGTTTGTAGATGCCTTAGTGACAAAGTAACATGGGTTAAATCAAGCCACGTTAAGTCTGGTTAATATCCTTAAAAGGCAGGAAAGTATTGTTGTCAGCCAGTAGAAAAACACTGAGATAAAGCACGCACAAAGCTAACTTTCCAGGTGTTGGGAGCACCTGGAATTTCAGAAGAGGTAAAAGTGTTGATGAATATCTCTGAAAGGCAGCCCATTTGTGCCTTCTCTAACATCACACACAAAATCTTGGGCAAAAGCAGATCTGAATGCTGTGCCTGCATTTTATCTTCTGGAATTAGCTTTTTCTGCAGTTGTTAAGCCATGTTACCAGGCTTGGAGATTAAAAGTCTTAATTTCACTTTCTCTTGGTTGTATTTAAAAATTAATTTTGAGCTTTTTGTGCTCAGCAGCTCTTGCTGACAAATAAAATACCTCTTCCTAGTTGTTTGACGTTGTTTTCATAAATAAACAACAACAACAACAACAACAAAAAACATAAACCCCAAACTCCAATAGAATTCAAGTCTAAGATTTTAAATGGTAGGATATTTCCTAGCATAAAAGACTTACCCTGCTTAGGAAGAAAATGCAGAAAGGGCAGTTGTATGTTTGCAGTACTCATAGGAACACGTCAAACTACTATGACTGTCTCTCAGCCTTTCTTATGTAAGAGGAATTCACAGAAAATATGCTAAAACTGTGTTCTCTACAATTTGTTATTATAATTTCCTTTGTAAAGTTCACAAAATGTTCTGACACAAAAAGGCATTGTACTTCCAGTTGTAAGAGCACTCGGGAAGAAGAATACATCCCAACATAATGGAATATTGATAAGTGAGTGAATCTGTGTAGGACAATGTCACTTTGTCTTTCTTCTCTGTTGCCTCCCGCCAAGTCCTAAAAGATGTCTGATACCTTTTATGTCAACTCCAGAGTTAAAAGGGAAAAGCAGTTTAGAGTCTGCATAAATTGCACATGTAGCTCGCTCACTCAACTGGTGTATAGATACTCCAAGATAGAGGCCATCAAATGCAGCAGGCCGAGAAATACGGTATTTTGGATTGGCATTTCTGCCCAGTTCCGGGGAAGTAACCCTACCCCTAGAGATGATTCCAATTGGAACTCAAGGCAGAAAACATGCTTGTCCACTAATCATACAGTTTCCTTTCTAAGGATCAGAGTTGGTTTTTTTCTCAGGCACACTTAATTAAACTTAAAAATTTAAGGTATCTCCTCAAAGTTGAACATTTGTTTACACACGGGGACTTGAAAGAACAATGTTACTTAGTGAAGCCTGCCATAATGCACATATGGGTCTGGGACAGGTGTCCTGGATGGCAAATTAACAAATTTATTCTCTTTAAGTGAAAGATGAAGTAGGTGGAAGGGTTGCTTAACAGCAGTCTTATGGTATCTATATTGGGTGTGTGTCTTCACTTGTACTTTCTGAGATATTTACCACATTAACAGTTAACAAGCACTCTGAACAAATTCCAGTGAACAGCGGATTTCTGGGAGAACTGAAAAACTTCAGAGAGCATGACCCTTGAGCTTGGGTGATGGGGAATGCTGGGAGTTTAAGTAGTCATGGTTATTCTTCATTAGCATGTCATTTTCCAGAGAGGTAAACTCCTTTAAAAAGATTCATAAACTTCTGTGCCTCATAAATAACATTTCCCCCGTTGCATCATCCCGGTACTTGAATATAAGCACATACATTCTCAGAGAGACAAGAAGTACATTTTATACCTTGGAAAAATAGCATTGAATGTTCTAAATCAAAGCTGGAGACCAGCTTCCCCTATGTTAAAGACAAGAGAGCAAGACTGTTAATTCTCAAAGTTAATTGCAGTGGAAGAAATGTCTCTGGGTCAATATGTTGTTAGGATAAACTACAGAATAAAAATTGAGTGATGGCATTACACAATAGATGGAGGAGAAAATATAGGAAATGCTTTAGTATTCGGTACAGGCAACAGATTATTGCACGTATTCCATTTCTTATGTTGCTACAGTATTTGGCACAAATTGTTATCAGAAATGAAACAACAGTCTTAGGTTATTGCTCAATTAAAATTGCTGACATAGTCTTCTCCTGGCTACTGTATCTACCACTGACAATTAAATGCAGAATACAAGAAGTCCTCATCTTTGCACCAGTGCGGGCAGGAAAAAAAGAGAGGAGTTGTAAATGGACACTAATCTCATTCAAACTGTCACTGTTGCAGAGCTTCTGTCATTAGATTCCCTCAGATGGAGATGAAATATTTTACCCTTCAAGCCTCAAGATAATTCAACAATGAATAATAATGTTACATGCAATCTTCTTTTAAACAGTCTCAGGGAACACTGAGAGACACAAATATCTGTTTAAAAAATGGAATGATGCTTAAAAAAACATAGACTGTTGGAAAAAGTACTGGCTGTCCCAGGAAATCTAAGTTGTGGTTTGGCTCTCTTCATATTCCATATGAAGCATATAGATCTAAGAAATTTCCTTCTCTACCACAAGATGTACACAACATCTCTAGGCTTGTCTTCACTTCTGCATTATTTAGAAATAACATCTTACTGAAACTATCAGTCCATTTCTTTTTTCTCTTTACATGATGAGTAGTGCTACTAATAGATGCTTTAATTCTGCAGCTGCATTAACAATTACTTTAGATCCTGGCAAATATTTTCCTTTGTAAAAAAATAAAAATAATTATTTATCAAAATTTTGTTCATTTATTTTTACACCAAATTTTTGTAATTTTGGGGAAAATATTAATTTCAAGAAATTTAGTTAAAATAATACTTTTTATACTTTCTGTATTTGGGTCTGAATTATTGAGCCTAATTATTAGGTCTTCATTTTCTTTGCAAAACAACACGCCAGCTCCAAAACTTGTTCAGAAATGAAAGTCTATAAATCACATCCTTAGTCTTTATGCTGCTTATTTCTTTACTCAGACTATACAAATTAATCACACAATGAGCAAGTCACGTCTCCCTAAATTAAACACCAAATTTGAGCTGGATTTGCTACTAGTTATGGTTACTTTCAAATTCTGTTTTTCAGCAACTAGATTACTCATTGAAAAAATTCACTGTGTAGTCTGTTAATCTAACGCAATAGGATATGAAATCCAGCCTGGGTGAAACAATGCATTTCCTTTTTCCTTGTCCTCTTTCTGCTGGTCAGTCTTGCTCTGGGGTATCCTGGGAATGTTGCTGCGGGACATCTTTAGCCTTTTGCCAGCTAAATTATAATTGTTTCCTATCTCTCTGAGCCTTGAGTTCTGTGCACGCCTCCTCCTCCCTCATGCCCTGGATTGAAGCGCTGAGCTTCCTGTGAGGTCTCTGCAATAACCCCAAGGGCCTCTTCTGCCACAATATGTATGTAATCACAAACTGAAAACTTTCCTGCTTCTTAAAACACAGGACTGCCATGTAGATAACTATCTACAAATATCATCCTCGCACTGAAAATAGTTCAGATGCATCCCTCTGCTCATTTTTTAACTGTCTTTTTTTTTTTTTTTTTTTTTTTTTTTTTTT
>WHYT01000208.1:0-15618 GCA_009806455.1 Tetrax tetrax
CCTAAGTATCATTTAAAAAAAAAAAAAAAAAGGAAGAAAAACAAACGAAGAAAAAATTACTTTTTCCAGTGATATCAGATCAGGTCTTTGGTTTCAGCCAAAAATTATGAGATACAGCGAGCACTAGTGACACTTCCTAGTAATATTGCACACCCATACCTCATAAATTAGCAGTTACACTTACCGGGAATCCAGGAAAACCTCTTGTTCCAGGCTGTCCCTAGGAAGGATGGAATGGAGACAGCAGTTTAGAGGAACTGAAGTGGATTTTAACTGACCCTTAGTCCTCTCTATGGAGCCTTTCTTCCAGCCTCTGCCCATTTATCCTGTGACTCTCTGAAGAGTTACCCAAGACCCAATTCCCCCCCAAGGGGAAAGCCTCTTGGGAAGGATGGGAAATCTCTCATCCCCACTCCAATTTGTACAGGGCCAAGAAAATGCTGGAGCAGGTCCAGTTTGGACTGTAAGCAGTTTCCTTGAAGTTTCTACATTAATTAAATGGGTGTCCCTAGCCCATACACCAGGCTTTTGGAGTATATTCCAGAGGCTGAGCTCATTTTATGGCAATTCTTGCTGCCATAAACCGGAGGCGTTTAATGCAGGGTGCTGCTCTGTGCAAGACAAATCGTGCAGGTCACTGGTGTCTAAATACAGCCATCCCTCTTTTCCTCCTCCTCTAATCTCATATCCCAGTGTATTCATTTTCCTCACATATAATTCTGGAGAAGAGATGATTTTTTTTTTTTTTCTTTTCTTTTCTGTTTTTTTTTTTTTTCTCCCTCTAAGAGCTAAGAGAAAAAGAAGAGTTAGGTAGTGTGATGAAAGGAACACGAGCACCAAGTCCTTTCCCCCATCTCTTTCTGGCTAGCCAGCACTGGCTACCAGTTTGGGATTAGGTACACATCTTGGGATGTGTTTGGCAGCTTCTTCATCGCCCACCTAAAAACTCTGAAAAAAAAAGAAAATGTCCTGGCTGTTAATTTTCCATAGTTCTTCAGTTTTCGGTACCCATGGCATGCCAAGTCACAGTGACTCTAGATTTGTGGGTATCCAGTAAAGATACCACTTTACTTAAGGATTTTTTTTAATGTCAATTTCCTGAAAAATGTGTGAGCCAAGTCAGGAAGCAATGTGGATCAGACTTCAGCAGATCTGGAAGCACACCCATGTAGATGGAAACAGCAGAATGAGGTAAATCCTATACCACGCTCAATGAGTGACCACTGCGGCATCTTGCCTTCCCTGAAAGCCGTGTTACTATGCCAAAAATCCCAGGTTTCTTCTCATGCTTCCTTTTGGGGAAGAAAATGCTTTCCTAGGCAATTTGAGATGCCATGACCGGACTGCTTGAGTCCTACCAGTGTTTCCTAGGGAAGAGCTGGGTATAAACAAGGGTTCACTTCTGGAAAGAAATGTACGTGGGTGCATCTCTGCCTTAGAGTGAACCCACGTGGTGCTGAGGGAAGGGAAGGAGGAGATGGCCATGCTGGGCCGCAAGGCTGAGGTTTGCCACAGTGCAGCAATGCTGATCACTTGGGAGAGAACTCAGAACCATGCTGGCTGGGAAAACCTTCACCTTCAGGTTGCATCTCCTCCAGCCTCCCTCTACCTGCAGAGAGACTCGGTGAAGATTTGGCCCTTCAGAGACATGGCCAGATAAGTTCTTTGTAGAGTCTGAGAGATGCCCCTACTCAAAATGCCTCACATTGTGCTGAAGAGTTGTGTTTTTATACACAATGCTAGGCAGGACCTAATCCCACTTGCACTGTTTTCTCAGTTCTGCAAAGTTGAACTTGGTTAGCTTTGCTTTGCAAGATACGCATAAAACCACCTGGTCCTGTTGGCCAGTGACCAGGAGGGAAGATAGGCTATAAATTAAAGGATCTGTCCACCGCTGGTTTCTGAAAAAGCAAGAATCAAGGAGAACCTAGCCACGACTCATTAATTTTGGCTCCCTGTTGGACACCTCCCTGGACAAGAAGTGCTAAAAAAAGAATTAGGGAGAAAACCTGGAAATTGTGCAATTTGGCTTCCTCTGTAGACTACAGACTGCTGCCTCTTTCTCCTTGGAGGACGGCAGAGTGATTTGCATGGTATCAGGCCAAAACAACAGTTCAGCAGTGAGCAATTCCAAGAGACTGTTTTTGCTGGGTGACTGTTTTTCCTTGTCTTTTTTAAGATGTTGATCATATGAAGTATGCAATCACAGGAGCTGCCAAATCATGGAGACTGTCTGTTTCTGCCACTATCTGTGCATTGTCCCTCTCTGGCCAGAAGTGAAGCAGCTCTGAGCTCTAGCAAAAACTTTAACCTCCAAACAAAATCTGGAAACTATTTGTCATCCCACATCTTTCCAAGTGGCCCCTTGGACGGGGTTTCCGTGTTTGTCTTCAGTGCTCAGCCATCCTTTTGACCTATCACCAGCTCCCCAGGAAACTGGATCATCTTCACAGTAGGCTTTGAGTGCGGAAGTGTGGAGCTGTGCCAGTACTGGCACCTCAGGGCTTTGACCAGGGTAGGCAAAAGCCCATTTTAGATATCATTTGCCATCAAAGTTTTCTGCGGTTTTGGAGACACAACGTCTTCTGCACTCTCCCAAACAGCAGCAAAGGCAATGAGGCAAAGCAGCAGCACCAAAGCAGGCATTAAAAACTGTCCTACAGACCAGGCGCACGTCCTTCAAAAAAACAGTGGTGTCTTTCTCTGTGACAGCAACTGATGGCTTTTCTTTCCAATTACTATAACCACACTATCCAGAAAGCTGAGAGCTACAGCCTGTGAGAAACAGCAAAAGTGATGGGGCATTTACCTTCCAAAATCTGCTGCTTGTGGAACAGGGTAGTCTTTCTCAGAGCCTGGCACTGAGAGACCTGCCAGCCCTTCCTTCTCACCTGGTCACGCAGCCAGGGAATGTCTGCTGGGTATGAAATACTTGGGGAGACCTGTTTGTGTGGTGGGCTTCGGTTCTGTCACTTCTCAAACACCAGCGTGCCAGGCAGGTGGGCCTGGGAACTGACAAAGCTGTTTCTTATTAGAAACACTTATCTTAAGGCTTTTGGAAAGTTAATTGGAAAGCCAGATGTAGCCAAGTATTAGCACTGCCTAGGTCTCTCTCACTTGACCTCCACTGTGAAACAAAAGTTGCCAGCGGTCCATCCTCTCTGCAGGTCAAGGACGGTGCTCTTCACAGATTAATCAAAATCGGAAGTGCCCACAGAGGGGGAGAGAATTGAGTCTCCGGGTCTTTTTTCATGGAAATCTCCGGTGAAGGCTGTGCAGGGATGGAGTGGGGAGGACCGGCTGCATCTGCACAAAAGCAGAGGCTTGATGGCTGAACTACAGCGCAAGAAACATCCAGCATTTAGGGCACGTAAATGCTCCAGCCGTTCAGGTTGGCCTTTTTTTGACCCTGTCCTTGCAAAAAGCTTTGGCTGACTCATTGCACCTTGCAGGGACACTTTTGCTGGAAGAGGGTGAAAAATCTTGCCTGTGCTTTTCTTGGCTCCCCAGCCAGCTAAGGGACTTTCCAGATTTCCAAGATTTTGGGTACTTGACAAGGCCCTCTGAACAACTCTGAACGACCCGTCTTTGTGAGTTTCCCAGTCACCAGCTTCGCTCTGATCTTGCTTTTCTGCAAAATCAGGAGTTTGTCCTCCGCTAATGAAACTAAAGGGTGAGATCAGTCAGACAAAGGGCATATTTCCTCCAAAAGCAGTAGCAGTCCTGTTGCAAGAAGGAAATATGCTTCTTCCTTTTAAACCCAGAAATATGCTTTCCTTGCAAGGGAAGGCTTCCTCATTTGTTCTGCAGCACGAGCTGTAATTTCATTATATATAGTATATAATAGCAGTATAAAACCCAGCCTGGCTCAGCATGGGAACCACATTATACAGGGTTTTTGCCTCTCCAGCTGATGCTGCGTCTTACCACCCCTCCTAAATCTTCCCCTATAACTTGCCCACATCCTGCATCAGTCAAAAATAGAGAGAAAGGCCACTTACTGGTGGACCGCGGGGCCCGATGATAGACATGCCTGCTTCTCCTGGAGCGCCCTGCAGAGAGACAAGGGAGAGGAAAAGGAGTGAGAAAAGGAGGAGAGGAAAACACAGAGACAATTACACTCCTGGGGTTAAATGGGGGTGCTCAAGGTATGAGACCTCCAGAGCTTATCGGGCAGCTGCTATTTTGGCCTTCTCCAGCTGTTTCCCCACACTTAGGGAGGAGAGATGTTGTTTGAAGCTACTCAGACGGGCCAGAGAATGGAAGCTGCACAGCAAGGAAAACTATAAACACATAAAACACTTTCTGGCAAAACAGAGGTTCTGCCCCATTACAAATGTGAAAGATGGCCTGAAACCCTTGCTGTTTCCTTCCTGCGGGTCCAGGAGAACCATGTCCCTCACAAGAAAGAAAACAAGAAAGGATGTGCTGGGGTCCAGGGAAACGGGAGCTGCAGGCAGCTCACTGGCTGCCTCCAGAAATGCCTCGCTTCTGTGCTTCTCAAACTCAGTTGGGATGTAGATAAAAACAGCAAAGTCCTCACTGGAAAAGAAAACAGCTGCCTCTCCAGCTCCTAGCCACCCACGACGTGTGATGGGCAGGACTTGTTCCTGTCTTTGGAAAAC
This sequence comes from Tetrax tetrax, assembly GCA_009806455.1. Classification (NCBI taxonomy): domain Eukaryota; kingdom Metazoa; phylum Chordata; class Aves; order Otidiformes; family Otididae; genus Tetrax; species Tetrax tetrax. The sequence goes on from WHYT01000208.1 coordinate 4,626, forward strand.
ATGGTGTATTCCTGAAGTGCCCAGGGCTGGGGAGCCTTCGGATGGAGCATCCCATAAACCAAGCAGCCTGTGAGCAAACAGAGCTCTCTGCAAAACAAAGCTGGGGCCTGCCAGGGACCTGGGACTCTCACGGAGGGCTTTGGAGAAGTATGGGTAATTAAGAGTGATTTTCCCCTTATTTATTTGTATCTATCTGCTGTCCCTTCATGTTGAAAGCTCTGGCCAGAAAGAAACGCAAGGACACACAGAGAAAAAAGCAGAGTGGTTTCAGGTGGTAAAACCTTGGTCTGTTAGATAACGTTGGTTGGCTCCAATGAGCAAGCAGAAGCTTGAAAGCAAGGAAGGAGAATCTCTTTCCTACCTTGTCCCCTCCTTGCTGTTTTTCCCTCTGTCTCCTATGACAAGGAGCAAATGGGCCTGCACAGGTGATCCCCCTACCAGGTGAATATTCATCCCTTTCCTAGTTTCTACACATTGTTATTCAGTTATTCACACCCCCCAAACACCTCCATCTCACTGTTCTTGCGAGCAGGAGGTACCCACAGCTCTAGGGAAAACACACTAACGCTGAAGTGTCAAACACTTTGAAACAAGGGGGTCAGTGGTAGGATGCTTTGCAAACCACAGCTTCTTTGGAGGCACAAAACACCAGTTTGCTGCATGGCAAACAGTTTGGGCGATGGCATCCCACAAACTTAAACTACACCATGAGTTTTCCTTAGGAGGAAGAGGTCCCACCATGTCAAAAACAGGAGCGTGCCATGCCATTTTCTTCCTTGCTATGGCTTGCACTGGGGATCGGGCTCCCCTGGGAGGCAGAGGGGAGCTGCAGGGTGATGAGGGCAAGTGGAGCTGCCAGCAGGGAAGAAACTCGATGGGTAAAACCCAGGAAGCTTGAGGGGAGCTCTACCTGTGCCCGCTTGCTCTTACGCGGTTAGTAAATTGTCATAAAAAAGAAATGCATCGTCTTCGGAGGCTGAGTGGCCTGGAAGGAATTTGGGAGATAAACTCCCACTCCCGGGGAAGTGAGGGGGTGGAGGAGGAGAGTTGGAGATGCAATGGCCTGCAAGGAGCCGACTCACCTTCTCTCCGGGTTGCCCTTTTAGTCCCTGGGTCAGTGGCAGCCATCACAGCCACATGCAAGAGGGGACAGGGGAGAAAGAAAGAGAGAGAGAGAGAGAGAGAGAGAGAGAGAGAGAGACAAACACAGGCGTCAGCGGCAAAGGCACGCTCCCCCGCCCCAAAACCTTGGCTGTGGGGCTGGGATGAATAGGGTGGCCTGAGCTCCTGCCCCATCCCTCTTCCCCATCCTCACTCTGGGACGCCCGAGCAAAGAGCAGCTCCAAAATACAGCGCTCAGCCAGGCAGGGGATGCCCCACCTTGTTCAGGGCAGGGTTATTTGGAAGGGGCAGCTGCCGGTGGCAGGAAGGGGTGCATGTTAGCAAGCCCACGGTTAGCAAGCCCAGCCGGCGCGCGAGGTGGCAGCAGGAGGCACCAAACCAAGGTGAGGGATGCTGAACCAGAGGAGGGTCTGAGCAATACGGCACAGAAACACCCCTGTCACGTATGCGATTTGCAGGGCTGGCCACTCTGCTGCCACTAGGAGATCCTCTCAGGTATGGGGCTCAGGGAGGGTGGCTTTTCTCAGGCTGACACCCACCTAGGGTCACCCTGAAAACCTCCCCAAAATCTTAAGGGTTGGAACAGGATGGAGACGACAAGGCACGTGCAAGAGGTTTCAACTTACCGGCCGCCCAGGAATCCCCATCGCACCTTTGTCTCCCTGGTAATTAAGGCAAAATCAGAGGTGATTGGAAACCGGCCAAAAGCAAGGTTATAAAACAGCACAAATGAGCTGTGCCACAGATGCAGCTTTGTGCTGCGGTGCAAGTGTCCAGGGATTTTGAGAGAGGCAGAAAGCAAGTTAGAGAGGAAAGTGTGTTTGCATGTGCCCAGACCTGTCTTTAAGAACATATGTAAGCCACCGGTTTGCTTGTGCGTACGACAAACCAGCACATCTCACAACAGAAATGACATATGGCGATTCAGGCAGCAAACGAAGGGCAAGAGTTTTCAGCCTAACAAAGTATAATCTCAATTTCCAACACTTCATAAAATCCGGGTCCTGGGAACTGGTTTCCTGCAGTAGCCAACTGTCACATTTGTCTCGTTCTTTACCAGAGTCATCTGGGTGTTAGCTATTTATTTATAGAGTTATCACTTTAAAACAGGATTCTCTTAGACTTGAAAATACGGTCCTGTCCAGAAGCAAGAAAAAAATGTGGGAAAACAAGCTGACACAGGAAAAAGCACGTCTGGAAGAAGACGTATGAGCAGCTGTGTTCAGTGTCCTCTACCCCTTTGAGATACTTCCCAGTGCATTGTCAGGGCGTGAACGCTCCTAACGGTGGTTTGGGGAACGGCTTTGGGTCAGGCAACGCTGAACAGAGCTTCGTAAACACACAAACACGAGACCAGTGGCAATTTTCTTCAGCCACTTACCTACAAGGCAGTTTTTCTGCCTCTTATAGTTAAATTTAACTATGCAATTAAAAAAAAAAAACAAAACAAAACAAAAAAAACCCCAACATCCTCTGCATTCCTGGTCACACAAACTGAAGGCTGTGTGGATTTGGAAGATAGCAGCTGATTGCTGAAAGGATCTTGATGATTACAGTCATGTAGGTTTTGCTCTATGTGTTGCAAAAATAACATGATAATAATCTCTCTGTTCTGTTTCCAGCAATGTTTGGGGTTTCCATATGTAAAACAGTGTCCCCCTGCCTGTGGCTGCAGACACAAACCTGGTTTTCTGGTTTCTGCAGCTGGAGACACCAGCCCGTTGGTGCCACCTCTTTGTGCCTTCTCCCATATTCAGTCTCAATGTATATGAATGTAGCCTGAAATCTTTGGAAGGGGATTCACTCTATTTTTTTTTTGCGGGGTGCACACAGAGGTTCCTTTGGCCATGCATCCCAGACTCAAACGTTATCGCCTGGCATCAAACGGTTACCTGGTGAAAGCTTAGCCGCTTCCCTTGGCAGAGCTGGGGGGCTGTTTCGTGTTGAGGGCATTTTTTTCACGCAGCACATGTCTTGACAAATTGAAAAGCAATATGCGCTTTGCAAAAGCATCCCTCGCAGATGGATGAAATGCTAAACAGTTGCTTGGTGCAGTTGATCCATTTTGTAGATGATATATTTTGGTGAACTGCTTTCTTCTAGGGTTTTAGGTGGGTTCTCAGTCCCAGTAATATTTGCCTATCTCTGTGTGCCGGCAGTGAGCAAAACTCCTACTGTCAGCATCTTGCCCTGGGATTACTTTGTGGCTGCTGGAGAACATAATGCTGAGTTTTCCTGTGCTTTTAGCCCCTTAGATGCTGCTTGCCTCCAGAGCTGAGCTCTGTCACGGTTTGAGGTAAAAGCTCATTCTATTTCTCCTGGCCCTGCTGTGGCTGGTGCCTGAGCAGGAAGAGCCCGTGGTCGGGGCTGAGTCTCCAGCAAGTACCTGGTGTCAGAGTGGTACGTGGCAGCACCGCGTCTGGCATGCGACTGCGCAGCGTTACAGCCCTCCAAGCAATAACAGCGAAGAGGGAGCTCCCGGTAGGACAGCAAATAAATGCCAGATGTTTGTAAGGAAAGGTTGTCTGCGACAGGGAGTCAGGAAAGAGCACTTCGCTGGTTACAGAGTCATGCAAAGCTGCCTGCAAGCTGCCACACTGGAGCTAGAGGTGCACTAAAGGCAACAAGCAGCCTCTGTCCTGAGTCAGGGGGAGAGCCAGCAGCACGATTTGCGTTTCGTTCGTTTGGAAACTGCCTGTTATGGCTGTTGTAGTCTCTAGGTGAGCAGCAGCCCCAGGAGCAGGGAGCCAGCGCCAGGAAAGCACGCAGCTGTAACCCCGAAACCCACGCTCCTTTCTCACTCATGACTATCCACCTCAGATGCAGATACTGTCATTATGGACTTTTCCATTTGTCCCAGAGTGACTTAGGCCTTTTAAATCCTGCTGCAATTAGCAAGCCTCATCAGCAAGTACACTGCACTTCTTCAACCAGACCCTCAAGTGACAAAGGCATCTTCAGCAGTGTTTCCCACATGCAGGAGGGTTCATAGGGATTATACTATCCTGAAGTTTGGTCCTACAAAGCTCCTGTGGTCCCTATTCTGCTATGAGCCATGTCCTGTTTGCAATATGCTCTTCTTCCACATCAGGTTTGCTATGCAAGATCACTACCTTCTCTCAGTTTGCAAACCCCAAAGGCCTACTGAAAGTAGTGCCAGAGAGTACAAGGGAACAAAAAAAGAAAGAAATAATTAAGTATTTACCTGGAGCCCTGGTTTTCCTGTAGGGCCCTGAAAGAGAATACATAGAAAAGACGAAAGTTAGCTTCAAACTCTGACAGGAGGGCTTGACACAGAGACAAAATCACATGTAAAGGTTTAGGAAATGGAATGGTTAAAAATCTCTCCACGGCTCTTTGACCATCAGCTCTGATTGCTTCGGTTTCCTAATCTCCTGTTTGTGAAGTTTTCTCTCCTTTCGGCGTGGCTCTACCCACAGCTCTCCGCACGGGCTCTGAAGGTATCTGCAAGTCCACGGAGAACGAGCTAATTACAGGGCTCTGACTTTCTTCCTTAGTTTCCATCTGCTAAATATTATTTTTTCATGTATGGAATTGCTGCAGTTGCCACAGAAATGTTGCATGTTCAGGAATGGGAGAGAAAACGTCCGTGAGAGGATCTTTTCCTTCGGATGTGGTCCAGACGGTGATAGAGTCCGGGAACCTCAGGACTATTGCATGATTTCATAATTTCCTTCCCTCCTTTGCCCCTTTTAGTCCCAATCTCACCAAATGTCTTACATGACTGCGGGTTGCCCTTGCCTTCACCAAAGCTTTGATTGACTTCAAGAATCAAGGGGAGCACCCGTGGGGCAAGAGGAGAGCATGAAAACTCCTTTTGTTACTGGGGTGCTGCTCATCCACTTCCCTGGCTTTTCTCCCAGTCGATCTAGATTACGAACAGGGCTCCGTGTATTTCTAATGTGTATTTCTGTCCATCCCCACACTCAAGCCAACATCAGCGCTGCTGCCCAGAAAGAAACCCAGGAGAGAGACGTGGGGTCATCAGCACTTGAAAGCTGCTAGCCAGAGCGATGGGTATAACCAGCCAGGGAGGAGCCCAGGTCTGTTGCTCATAAACTTGAGTTTCCACACGGTTTTAATCATGAGAAATATGAGGGGAGAAAATATTTCCGATGGCGACACGGAGGACTCCGCTTGACTCTTCAGCAGTGAACTTTTGCTGACGGTGACTGAGATGGTCTCGCTTGCCAGCCGATCAGAAACCTCAGAGGTCCTGAATGAGAGGGTGCTGTTAGCCCAAAACGGATTCCACTTTGGCTAACGATGCTCGGTCTGCCTGACTTCCTTTTGTTATTTCCATTGGCTGTAGCATTCGTCGCAGCCTGTCCTGAAAGTCTGTGTGCGGAGGCAGGTTCAGAGGGTCGCAATACGCCAGGATACGATAGCATGTATTGTCAGCACTTCTCTGGTGGTCCCATGTGTTCCTGCCAGACTTCAGTCTTTCATTACGATATTAAGTTTCTAACCCTTATTGCTGCAGAGGAAGCCTGGAGTGTGCGTCTTCCTCACCCTGCAAAGGCGCAGACTGCTCTCAGGGAGACATCTGCATTGACCTATTGATTTCTCTCTGATTTCTTATCGCAATAATATAAATGCCAACACAATTTTGTGCCCAATCCCTTTAGCCTGCCCAGGGCGGAGTAGCAGAGACAGCCCTGGACGGGGTCCGCTTGCGGTGCTTTCCTCCCAATCACCCAAAGCTAACACTGAAATCCATCCACTTCAGCAGCCAGTCCTGAAAGCCGCTGGGATAACCTATCGATGGAGGTTTGCGTGGATCAGGGCTTCCAGCTGTAAAATGCTTTCAGACCTTTTGGCCTGGAAGGTGCAACTTTTTGGAAGATTGTTGTCATTAAATCAGGCTGTACTCACATATCTGTGGGAGTTCAGTCTACAGCATTTTGACTTGATGAAAGGGGAAAATAGGTTGTGCAGCAACTACTTCTCCTCAGAACATCATCTGCAAACCGTTTAAGACATTTTTGCGTGAACAAAAGATGACTACCGTATGTTTAACTTCTCATGTTCCTTCACAGAAACTCGGTATAGTTACTCTATTGTGCGCAAATATAAACCATTTCCTCTGGAAGGACCGTGCTAGAGACAGCATAGCGTTTCTTTATAATCCTGAGAGATGTCGATACACGGCCTCATTCCTTGCATTGCTTCTTCTGGTTCACTGTGGGTCTCTTAATAGCTGTAAGAAAACTTCTGCAATAACCTAGCTATTTTCCTGAAGCCTAAATCGTCTGCACTGAGGTTTTGCGTTAGCTAACATTTGAAAAGGAAGCTGTCAACACAATTTTTCCTCTGAAATTGATAGCTGTGCAGCTACACTTGAAGGCCCAACAGCTCAGCAAGCCCGGGTGAGTAGCAGGGAAGCAAGTCCCTACAGCTCAGCTCCCGCCATGTGTTTGCGATCTATCTTTCCTTTTTTTCGCAAACACGTCTCATTCAGCGTGTGGCATCCGATGCATGCGAAGCACATACAGCCGATTCCCCCAGGGCTACGGGGCCAATTGGTAACACACAGATATCTGCACCTCTCACATCGGCCACGTCCCCATCCCTGCATTCTCTCTGTCGCACCCTCAGAAGCCGCGATGCAGCCGAGAGCAGTCCCACCCCAATATAGGTCATGAGCACCCACAGTACTTGCTGTTTGGGAGATCCTAGGGTGCCAGAATGGCAAAGGCAGCTACTGCACCAGACACCACAGACAGGAGACTTTGCTAGTTCATGCCCCGCAAACTCTGCGTCAACAGCTTCTAAAACCATAGAGGTTTGGTACTTACAGGTGGACCTGAAACAGAGAAGAAAAATAAAGAAGAATTATTTTTTAATGTGATAAATACTAACAAGAAGGGCTAAATAAAGACATCGTGCCATCTTTTTGGCTTGATCCTGATGCTGTTAATGCACTTTCACCAACTGCCTGCTCGTTAATTAAGGTAGCCCCACAATTAGCAGCACTGCTTACAGTCACCGCGAGTGCCGGGCAGCCTCAAAAAGCCCTGTGTTGGGAAGGCTGTTTGAGTCAGGTTCTCAACACTGTTATGCTCATTTTTGGTCCTTTGGCACACAGGAGTCCCCTCCCTGAGTGTGACACCACTGAGCACAGGGACTCTCTACTTTAACTCCTCCTCATATCACCCCTTCGGGCTGAGAAAGTTGAGTCTGGGGAGGCAGGAGTTCTTTTGCTGCAAAAATGCCTACGCATTTACCATCAGCATTGGTGATCTTGCAAAGGCATGGCAAGGCTAACAAGAAAACTGGAGCTATTAAGCACATCAGGTACCTTTTCTTTTTAGTACAAGCTAATTTCCCCTTTGTTTCTGCCTCTGTTCCCATAGGAACCAATCTGCCCTCTTGGAAGAAATCCCCTCAAATCCTTTGGGTTTCTTTTATTTTGGAAAGCCTTTTTGGAAGCTGCCAGTGTGCAGCACTGCATCTTCCTTGTACAGAACCATTGTACGTTATATATCAGAGCTTAAATAGCACATTTCTTTCATCAGTTCCCAGAAAATTCCTCAAAATCCTGACAGATATTGTGTGTGTGGAAAGAAACCCCTGGACTCACTATTTTGTGGTTTCCTCTCTGTGGGAGAAGCAAGACACACCATACAACTGTCAAGGGTTTCTACATTTTCCATACTTTATAGACAGTCTGTTTTCTTTTTTTTTTTTTCTATAAGTAAAGTGCCAAGAAGTAAGACTAAGCAGTATAGCAGGCGAGCTGACAGATAACAGGCAGCAACCTCTTCTTTGCACGGGAGGCAAATGTCCTGGTGAGCACCTGCAGCCTGAAAATGCCCCTGGCTGAAAGTCCATAAAAGAAACCTAAGACTTTGGATGAACAAACATTTTCCGCATTGGAAATCTCTCACTTAGTGTGACTCGTTCATACTGGGGACTACGGCACATGGTTTGGCTATCAAGCTTTGGTGACCTAAAATTGCACTGTCAAATGCCATTCTTAGATTTTTGCTCAGCTTTCATCGTGGTTGATCAAAAGAGGTTACCTCTAAAGGGTACCTTTTAGTTAAAGTAAAAAAAATAATTAAGTTTCGTGCCTTCATGGTGATCAGACAGAGCTAAGGTCAACATTCACAGCCAAAAGGCTAAACAACGCAAAACAACTCCACCCAAATTTAGGACAGGAGCTCAGGGAGGACCTGGATTTGGTCGGTCTGGCAATCACCTGTCACCGGTGTTGGTGCTGAGGTTGCTAACCTACCTGGCATGCCAAGTCGAAACAACAAAAGGATTTCTGATCAGAGAGGTCATTTTACAGGGCAAGGTCAGACTCAGATCCAGGAATTTATGCCAGACTGGGGGGGGAAGTTTTCTGAGTCTGGCTTGGATGACAATAGAGTTCTGTGAGAGAAGTGTTTTGGAGAGATTTTGTTTCAGAATGAGCACCCTGTCACAAGGTCAATGCTTATAGCTTGCCAGTACACGGACTTTATTTCCATTAGCAACACCCTAGACCCTTAACAACCCGCCTACCCGTCTGCGCGGGTTTGGGGCGCTCGTGGATTGCATGAATCAAAACGTTTAGCTAACGCTGAAAGAAAAATTTAAAGGCAAGAAAACCCTGAGCTGTCCCTGCCCTCCCAGTCCAAACGCAACCAGACAGCAGCACAGCCCGTAATGGTATTGCAATACCACTGAGGGAAGACATAAGCTTTTGTTTGCTGCAGAAGTTATGTCCGCAAAGCGGAGTAAATCAGCAACGCCGGCAGCTCTGGGCCCATCAGGCCATGCACCCCACACAGATCAAAGGCAGGAGGCATACTGGAGGCCCATCTTTGTTATATGCCCTCCATAAAATTAATGGTTATGTGAGGGCCAGGCTGCGCAGTCTTGTGTAAACACACATCAGCGAGCTGCAGGGACACACTCTTGCCTGCAGTAAGAGAGTGCTTCAAATGCTGGGACCATCCGTCCGACCCAGGAGAAAGCGAAACCCGCAGATACAGTCACTTCTAAAAACAACATCTTCTAGAATGGGCTAGAGGAGGAGGAGGGAAGATGCCCCAAGGACAGTGGGGAGTGAGGAGGTGCTGCTGGATAAGTTGTGGCAAAGCACGGGGGATTCTACAAAGGGAAATAATGCTTCAACAAAGTGGATTTGTCACGTTCTGTCACGGTGATTAACGAGAAGGCTGAGCAGAGCTCGGTCTTTCATATAACAAGAAGTAATTTAGCGCACGTTAGGGGAAAGAGCAGGCAAAGGAGAGAGGGGGGATCCTCTAGCCTCCGCTCTCAACCACCCTAACCACCGGTGGCTGGGCTGAGCCAGCCTCTCCTGGGCAGCACCGGCAGTGCCACATGCACAGATTGCACAGACCGGGGCAGCTGTGTAGAAAGAGACCTGATTGCCATCAGATGGGCCAGGTCTCGATGGAGGTGAGCTCCAAAGAGCTCCACAAACAACCAAAAGCCAACAACCTCAACAGCCACAAGTGCAAATCACACCTGTGGGGGTTCCTCCTCTCCCATGCTTACAGCATGCTGTTTTTGGGCAAGATGGAGGCGGTGCTGCTTAGGACACAAGCTAGATCATCTTTCCATAAACAGCCAACAGAGAAGGGATGACGAGTCAACGGAGCAGGAATCAAAACTACCATGAACATTTCTAAGTCTATTCCGTAGCTAAGCCCAGCCAGCAGACAGACCCAGAGCTTCCAGATCACCAAATTCCTCAGCCTTGGGCAGAACAGGGAGCCCACATTTGTAACTAGCATCTCCAGATCCTGTGCGTTTTGAACCTGATTTTGCCAGGACCAGAGCGATGCTGGTGCTGGCGTGTGGGCTCCAGCACACCCACAATGGGCAGCTCCGGAAGCGTCTCTCCATGCCGGTGTCTCGCTGAAAGGCAACTGCGATCACTGTTTATCCAGCTGCGGGGCTTGTCGAGCAGCAGGGGACGGAGGAGGGGATGGAGAAAACGTGTCAGGAGTGGACGAGTGGGAGGAAGCAGCAGCCTCCTGCAAAGAGGAGACCTCCAGACCAGCTTTGAAAATGAACATTGAGAAAACAAAGAATTCTTGTGGGGGTACCCGGGGTCCCTCCAAACATATGGCCTCTGGAAATTAGCACCATCTGCACTGTCCCTTCTCAGCTGCTCTGGCTTTTACACAGTTAGAAACTTCTCTTCAAGAAGCTCTGCCTTTCCTGTAGCCCAAGAGACGGTCTGCAGAGAGGGTGAGTCCACCTTATTGCACATATAGAAGAGACGCACCTATGATGGACAGCAGGGCCAAGTCACAGAGCCCTTCTGCTCAGTTGTCCTTCCCCATGGCTCTTTCAACCAGTGACTATCCAAAACAGAACTGCAATGACCCCTTTTCCCTCACCCACACAAAGATAAAAAGCCACCCTCCACCCTGGAGCCTCTTTGGGCTCAGAAGAGGGGATGCTTAGTTTTGTAAGTGGGTCATATTTATCCAAATCTGGAAAGTCCCATGTCCCAGAATATCAGATCTTAAAAGCTGGCCAGTACTAGAGCGGGTCAGCGTGGTGTGAGACCTTCTGCTGATGGAAAAGATATCCTCCAGCTTCTGGGACAGCGATGCTCTCTGGACTGATAGGATCACTGAAATTATTCCATCCTTTTAAGGGCGGAACAACTTTAAGGCCACAACTTTAAGGACGTCTGGAAAAGTGTACATGCTTAAAAGGCTCTCAAATGCTGTTGATGATTTTTTTTTTCCTCTAACTTCTTGCATTCAGGCAGTCCAGTGTCTGCAATGTGGGTGTCTCCCTGCTCCCAAAGCTCACATACGAGGGAGTTTTTCTTCTGCTCTATAGCATATACAAGACAAGGAGAATGGAGAGGGAA
>WHYT01000208.1:26111-72214 GCA_009806455.1 Tetrax tetrax
GCCTCTGGAAATTAGCACCATCTGCACTGTCCCTTCTCAGCTGCTCTGGCTTTTACACAGTTAGAAACTTCTCTTCAAGAAGCTCTGCCTTTCCTGTAGCCCAAGAGACGGTCTGCAGAGAGGGTGCGTCCACCTTATTGCACATATAGAAGAGACGTACCTGTGATGGACAGCAGGGCCAAGTCACAGAGCCCTTCTGCTCAGTTGTCCTTCCCCATGGCTCTTTCAACCAGTGACTATCCAAAACAGAACTGCAATGACCCCTTTTCCCTCACCCACACAAAGATAAAAAGCCACCCTCCACCCTGGAGCCTCTTTGGGCTCAGAAGAGGGGATGCTTAGTTTTGTAAGTGGGTCATATTTATCCAAATCTGGAAAGTCCCATGTCCCAGAATATCAGATCTTAAAAGCTGGCCAGTACTAGAGCGGGTCAGCGTGGTGTGAGACCTTCTGCTGATGGAAAAGATATCCTCCAGCTTCTGGGACAGCGATGCTCTCTGGACTGATAGGATCACTGAAATTATTCCATCCATTTAAGGGCATTTCCTGACGTCTGGAAAAGTGTACATGCTTAAAAGGCTCTCAAATGCTGTTGATGATTTTTTTTTTCCTCTAACTTCTTGCATTCAGGCAGTCCAGTGTCTGCAATGTGGGTGTCTCCCTGCTCCCAAAGCTCACATACGAGGGAGTTTTTCTTCTGCTCTATAGCATACACAAGACAAGGAGAATGGAGAGGGAACATAAAGACATCATTGTTGCTTCCTTGAGTCATCCTCACTACATGCTGTGGCAGAAGGGGAGATGTAAACATGTAATCCATCCCTGTGAGGAAATCCAGCCATTTCACAGACCCAGAAGGCAGCCTTAGCAAGTTAGAGAGATACAATTACTTCCTGACATTCAGGACTATGTTAATTGATAACAAGATAGCTGTGGCCAGGCAATTAGTTATGAAATGCTGATTAAAATGTCAGGAGCCTGAGCATGACCTTATCCTGGGGGTGGTAGGGATCCTCTTTGCTAGTAGCCCCATGGGCGTTCAGTGCAGCGTGACCCCGTTTCGGAGCAGCCAGACCCCAGTTGGGACCATGGAGCCCAGATGGTGGGTTTGGCCTTTTTTAAAGACCGGCTGTGCTGCAGTTTTCACACAACAAATCCAGAGCGTTCATAGTATTTTAGGGACATCTTCACTACCTCCATCAGGGGACAAATGATATGAGGAGCACTAACTCAGAGAGCTGCAGACAAAAAGGCAAAAACGCCATGTGCCTTGCCATAACTCACTATTATTAGTTACAGGGAAATTAAAGACAATAGAAATCTTCAAAGTAATAAGAAAAAATTTAAACAACGGATTTACCCAAAGAACACCCTCCAGCAATTTTGCCTCAGGTGTTGTCAGCAATAGCAGACAATCTGGGTGTACAACTCCCTCCAGAGAGCACAAGCCCCTTGCAAAGGCCAGGCCCTTCTGTCCCCAAAACATCCCACTCTCAGCTCCACCCTTGCAGAGCGGCAAGAGGTTCTTCAAAGGATCGCAGAAATGTTGGACAGCAAAGAGGCTAGCAGGATTTCACTGCCAAAAAATGTCACCAATGCTAAGCTGAGGCACCAGGTTATGCCAGTCACTCGGGCTCGCCTCCGAAATCAAACCCATGACATCACCGAGGTTCGGCAGTTAATATCAGCAGCTGTTGAGGATAAAAGTCATGGCTCAGGCACTCTGAACATCCCGGAGCACCACCACCACCAGCCCCTGCCAAGGAGAAGGCCTCAAACACAGCACCAAGAGAAGTCCATGGAAAGCCATGCCCAAAGTGAACGACGAGGTAGTTTCGCACAGTAAAACCTGGTTAAGCAGCAGTCTCAAAAACAACAGAGACTGTCTGATAGCAGAGTTAAGCCACAGACTCTAGCCGCACCTCCGAGCATCCACTTGTTTCAAGAAACATCTGTAAGGATGACAGGAGCCACTCAGTCTCCAAAGCCAGAAGAATCTGATGAGGAAAATCTGGACCATTGGCATAACCACAGCAAGCCCGTTAGAAAGATTAAAGTGCTCAAAGAGAAGGGTTCAACAATAGACAAGCAGAATTATTCTGACAAACATTTGAGAAATATTTGTGACAAACATCAGGAAAGAGTCAAGAGCAGATGGCCCACACGGTGGTGGCTGCACCCAGGACAAATACAGCACCTCCAGCACTGCCAGGGAGAGACGGTGGGATGGCCGACACAGGGCAGAACAATGCTTGTTTCGGGCAGACATCCATGGGTCAGCAAGCTCTTTCCACACAGCAAAGAATCGCATTTGTCCCTGCCATGCTGAAGCACTTAGCACCACAGAAAGCAGAGAAAACAGGGCTGGAAAGGGCCCCCAGGGGCAGCTCGCCCAGTGGGTATTTGCACTTCGGATCTGGAGGCCCCCTCGGGGTTTTCCAGTAGCGCTGTGGACCCCTGAATGGTAAATTGAAACCAAATGGTGGCAGTCTGTCTCTGCTCCACCACCTTCTGCCAAAGAGCCAGCGTGCCCCCGGGCTCCTGCAAACCGCTGGCTGAAAACCGCTGCTCTTGACTATCCCCTTTCTCTTCCCCTTCTGCCTCCCCTCAGCAAACCAAACAGAGATTAAAGGATTCCTGGAGAATGAGAGGGACACGAGATTGAGGACGGAACATCTTCAAAGCAACCAAAGGAAAAATGTCTCTACCTAGCCCATTTGGCAAATATTTCTCTAACCTGTTGCTGTCCTATGGGGATAGAGACACCATGCTCTTCCCTAGCGATCCGGTCCAGGCGATACCCACGCCCTGACTCACAAGGCTGTATTTATTATCTTTCTTAGAGACTGCTCAAAATTTCCAGTGTTGTTGTTTAAGTCAGTCAATGACCTCTGATGCGCAGCAAACTCAAAGAACGGCTTTTTTTTTTTTTATTTCTTGTCTTTTTGCGGTTACCTTTTATGTGTTTGAAGTCTGCTGTCCTGTTCCCCACAGTCTTCTCTTGTCTTTAGACTAAACAAAACCTAATTCTTCCAGTCTCTCCAGAGAGGCCATGTTTTCTGGACCTCTGGTGGTTCTCATTGCTCCCCCTCAGCGGCCAATTTGCCTCTTGAAGTGTAGTTGTCAAATACCAACTTGCTTTCCAGCTCGCCGCGTGAATCAACGGCAGACAACTTGGTGAAGGCAGAAGGCATGGTGTCTATTTACCTTATCCACAGGGTCTTAATCACAGAGGGAAACTGAGTTCCTCCCTGTCACCACCTCTGCCTTGCCCTTGTCTTCCGAAATGTCATTAGTCCTCCATGAGCCCTCAAAGGCTCAGAGATTTCTTGCAGCGTTTCTCTAAGAAGCTGGTATCTTCACTGTCTGGTGTGACCGGCTGTCATGCTCCAATCAGGAGGAAGGTCTCCTTCGTACTCACAATAAATTTCTTCACCATTTTCTTAGTGTTCTTGATAGCCCAATCTCACCCTAGGCTTTCAGGTTTTCATCTCGCATACCCATTCATTTTAAATCCTTCCAGTTTTATTTTTCTTCTGTCTTGAATTCCAGCTCACTGAGGAGTTTATGATTTCTTTAGTTGATCCCTTCCTTTAACTCCTTTGCACTGGGATGGTTTCAGCTCATGCTTTGAACAGAGTTTCCCTGCCAGACTGCCAACTCTCCTCAACTTCTCCCCCAGCTCTTGCTCTCCAGGGACACTAACCCACTAATTCTCCAGCTCCTTCTGTGTTTTTGAAGTTCACCTCAAACATTTCCACAAGCACCTCGCAACTCTTAGTCTGAAGACACATATGCCAATGCAACAAGCTACTGCTCCAATAAAATCCCTACTCTTGGCAGAGTAAATATTTGATAGTCTCCCTGCAGCTCCCACACTACATCCTCTAACACATCCTATTCCATGCTAGGAACACAGAAGATGGTGTCTGAAAGCTCTGCAGATTCAAACCAGTTTGAAAACCGCAGGTGGTTATTCAGGAGAAGCCTGACATGCCTCCATCGAGGAGCTGACCGCTTCTTCAGGACTCGGTTAGGCCCTGCACAAGTCCTGTTCCTCAGAGAGAGGCAGAATTAGGAAGGAACCACAGGGAGAAACTGGCCAAAGTAAATCATGGCTGGGTAATGCAAAAACAAAATCCATGGCACTTTTACTTCCTGCTGAAAATTACAATCTCTCTCATAATGTGGCTGTCTGGGAAAAATAGAAAGTTGGAACTTACCATAGCTGATAATTATTTAAATAAATTCTCTGATCAGGCACTTAAAATGCAAATGATGCATTTTACTCACTTATCAAATTGCATAGATTCATTTTCTTCCTAGACCATTTTTGCAATTAGCAGCTGATTTTAGTATCTAGTGCGCTGTTACATTTTTCCCCCTAATTCTTGTTATTCTTCCCTCTTTTCCATCTGCTAACTCTTTTCTTCTTCCTTCCTCCTTCCAAAATACTTTGCAACTTTTATAACAGCAAATTCTGTCACCTACCCAGGGAGGAACAAAAGACCATTGTGTTCAATTTATCTTTTAATAGACTCCTTCCTCAAATACCTCACGGACTGCCAGTACTGTCTTCCAGACCTTGTCTCGCGTCCTTCTGAGTTATGAAAATGTTTGGGAGGGTCTTTCCTTTAACCAAGATATTTTTCCACCCAAGAAGATTGATAGCTCCCAGTTACCACTAATTACCCTATCAGCAGTTGGACATAAGCCTAGCCACAGCGTTCTTCCTCCAGAGGCCAGCAATGCATCCCTGTCACTCGTTATCCTCTTCTTCAAGAATGGAACAAACTGACTAATTAGAGACACCATAAATTCTTCCTTCAGGCTCTTTCCTGATGTGCTGCCTTGTTTCCAAACAGAGCACGTGGAGGAGAGCGGGGCTGATGCTAGTCCTTTCAAAAGGAAAAACGAGATGGGTTTTCTGAGCCCAAGGGGATTTGCTCAGCATGTTTTATTGCACAGGAAGAGGAGAGTATTCATTCATTCATCCAAATCTAGCTGATGCTTTCTTAGCATGTCTCGAACTCTAAGAGGTTTGCTTAACTTGGCTACCTCGTGCAGGGCTCTGCCTGGTAGGAGTCAGGCTGCACACATGAAGACAACCTGCATTGGCTAATAGGGATGAAAGGATTGGTGGCTTTCCTTACCTAGAATGAACTGAGCCTGCAAATCCCTTCCCTGTCCGGTGCCCAAACCGGATGCTTTGCACAACACACAATATAGAGAGAGCCATCAGACTGGAAAGTCAAAATATAACCCCAAACAACTGCTGCCTCCCTATTGAACACACTCTGGAAAGTGCCTGTATTCTTCTCATTGTGGCAAATTTGCCTCAAAGAATAAGTTTGCTAAACTCTCTCAGGACCTCCATCTTGTTTGAGAACAAAAGATTTTTCTTATTTAGGCATACAGGTCATTATTTTTTAAGGTCATGAGAGATCCCATTATAATCTCAAGAAGAAAAGAGAACACAATGAAGATGGAAAAGAGATATTTTTCCCCTGTCCCCAGAGCAGAGAAAATACAACTTGGAGGAAAACCAACCAAATTTAGAAACTAGTAACTCTGAAGCTCTTCCTCTCAGCCAAAAGGAAAAGCCCTGAGGGCACAAAAGGAAAAGGGCATTATATTTAGAGAGAAACTTCTCCAAAGTACATGAGGTGGGTGGCAAAGATGCGCTGCAGGAATGCATGCCTGGCAAAAAAATTGTTGGGGCTCCTCAGCCACTCCTAAAGAGCCCCAGGTCCTACCAAACAGCAAGCCCTCACTGTTGTAGGACAAAAAATAGCAGAGAGGAGGAATGAGGACCAGGGTCTGCAGCAGCTTGCTGCATGGGAAAGGTGCATGGAAAAATCCATGTGGAGGAGGAGGGGCAATGGCTGAATGCATGCCAAACCACACAGGACCAGGGACAGTGCATGCCGCACACTAACCCTTGATCCAAGAGTCACATGTTTGTCGCTTCCCTTCCTAAAGGGCCTGAGAGCCACTTTCCATCACTCTCTTAGGAAACTCCAGGACCTCTGCCCATTAAAAGTCCGCAACAGTGGAGCATAGGATCTGTCCAGGATGGCTTTGAAATTCCTGGAGATAAGTATTCACAACCACTTCAAATAACCCCCATCTCCTCCAGCTTCCCCATTAAAAAAAAAAAAACCAAACCATTTTCTATAAGCACACAGGTCAAGCATAAGCAAGAGATCACCATACACATTAATTCGAGATACACTAAGAAACACAAGGCTACATCTTTCAAAAAACCACATTTCTTTCCCCATCTCCTTTCCTTCTGTTTTTAATCCCCCATTAAATCACATTGCACAGGGGATGCCAAACAGCCTTGCAATACCATAGCTCCTCCCTGGGTTTTGAGCAGGTCGAGGCCAGATACATTGCTCCCCAGTGAGCAGAGGGCTGAGACGTGCCTCCCTTGTTGTGGCCAGGGCTGTGCCACAGCCCCATAAGGTCTGTGAGGTGCTTTTGGGGTTTCAATCCTTCTTTCATCTGTGTGGCACTTGTATATAGTAGGGTTTAAGGGGGAGTTAATCTGTACGCAACGGCTGCCATTTCGGAAGCCATAACTACTCCCTCTTTGCTGCCCAAATCCCCTCTAATAAGGAGCTAGTACTGAAAACTAAATAAAAAAGGAAAAAAAAAAATCCCAGCCCATTGTGTGCTTCAGCTCCGTTAGGGACGAGGCCAACACACAACTAGCAGCTGCCATCGCCTCCAGCAACATCTCCTCCTTTGGACAGCAGCAGCTGATGATAGAGGAGGAGAATAAGCAAAGAGCAGCCGCTGGGACCCCAGCACCACATCCCAGTACCAGGTTTGGCCTCAGGAAGACCCTTCCCCAAAGGCAAAGCACAGCCCACGGCCCCACAGTCCTCTACCTGCTGCTGCTTGAGCCGCACGGCAAGGGAAGCCTGGTGTGGATGGGATTGCTGGGTGGTCCCCAGCGTAGCGCGCACGCTGCCCGGAGCAATAGCAAATCATAATAAACAAGTCCCTCGCACAAAGCCCTGTCGGTTCAGATTCCAGTTCGGCTGATATAATCTTCATCTTCTCTTTGAAAGAAAGGGAAAAAAAAAAGAAAAGAAAAAAAAAGAAAAAAACAGACATCCTAAGCGAGAGGAGTGAGGCAAGCGATGGATTGATACTGCCCGTGTGTGTCTCAGCCCCCCGGCGTGGGGAAAATGTGCTGTTAATCAGCCACCTCCCTGGGGAATATGCTGATTTAATTACCTCCTGCTTGCACAGTCCAGCTGCGATGCTGCACGCCCAACGCATCGCATGAGGAAGAAACACACACCAAGCCTCAGCAGCCAGGTTGGAACAGGATGGGCGAGCAGAGCAGGAATCGCCCCGGCCCTGTTTTGGGGATCAAGGGGGTGAATTGGTCTGGGGAGGATGCGTGAGCAGGCTGCCTCCCAAACCCATTCATGCAAGAGGTAGATAGCATCAAAGGGCACAGCACTGCCCCGCCAGAGCCACGGGCACTGCCGAGGGGATGGATGCATCAAGGAGTCGCCTTTCCCCTGTCTGAAACACAACCTTACTTTGGGGTTTCCAGATGGGAAAGGCGAGAAATAGCCAGACGAAATGAAGGGGAGATGCCCAGTTAGCCCGCGTCATGCCACAGCCCCCACCCCTCACTGGCTGCGTGGCACAGACCCTGCACGTGAGCACATCTCTCCAACCCTCCGACTGTCACGCTGCTGGCATTTTGCAACATTAATCTGGGATGCGTTGGAGCATTGCTCCAATGCAGGCAAATATTTTCCAGGGCTTATGTTTCATAATGCTTATGAATGTCAGGGGCAGTGCACGGAGGGGCACAGACCTGGTCCAGCTCCTGGAAGGGGAGAGCTGTGTCAAGTGCACCCACCCTCAAAGCAACTCACTGGACAGTCACCTCGAAGGGGTTTCAGCACAAGACATGGGTTCCTGCTTTCCTACTTTGGGGACAGCTGGGATGTTTAATAATTAATGGTGGTACGCTTGCCTGCGAAGGCCAGCACGAAAAGCGTCGCTGTGTCTTTAACGGCTGCCAGCTATGGGAAACTCATTGGAGTGTGTCTTCGGAGGGGAAGAAGGTTAAGATGATTAACTGGTGCTAACAAGTTTAGGATGTGGAAGAAGTATTTTCTTGGACGTCCATCAAAGAGAGGATTGAATGTTCCCTGGCCGGGGGGGTGCGGGGGGCAGGCGGTATGCATTTAACAGATGAGGTTTCTGCCTCCCGAAGCCCGCCCAGCCCCGCATGATGCAACCTCTCCCTTTAAAGGCTGCCTCTCCCCCTATACCATCAGCCATACCTGTGGCCCCAGCCTGGCACAGGGGCTGAAAGGCGATCCGGGGGAAGGAAAACCGCCCCTCCGCTCTTCCTGTTGATCCTCGCTCCAGGACACCCTTTGGGCACCACTGGATCAGCCTGGTCCTTGGTCCCCACCGGCCGGGGCAAAGGCACAGGCGGATGCCCGGAAGAGCCAAGAGGGAATCGGGTATCACCACACCGAAACCCAACGCTCCAGAGAGGAAGGCTCCTCCTGAGCCTCTGCAGCCCTGCTACAAAACCCCACTCTCTACCCCGCCGCAGGGATGCCAAACAGAGCCATCCCTGCTGCTGGCTGGGCCAGTAGCCTGTTTTTCACCTCTCTATTACCCTCAAGTGCACGGTGACAGCTAACATTAGCACCGGAGCAAAGTCCCCTCACAAACAGCTTTGGAGCGAGCCACTTGGCGCCTGCGACATCTCCCTTGGCGCGTCCTGGGTATTTTCGGTGCTCTTCGCCGGCTGGCGGGCGCCCATGCTTTGCGCAAGGGGCTTGGACACTGCCGGGCGCTGTGCCTCGCCGTCAAGCCTGGCGGCCGGTGCGACTCGCCCTCATTCCACCGGCCGCCGCAAAGCTACCAGGATGGGCAGCACACGCGAGACCCACGTCGCAGGGCCCGGACGTGCGTCAGCAGTTGACGCAAACCAGCCCAACCATGTGCACACAGCCCAGGCCTGGGAAAAATCCTCCACTCCGGTAGCGTGCTCACGCTGAATCAAAGCCGTCGCCGTACAGTAGCAGCGCAATGTGCTCTTCGGGTTTCCCCAGCCAGCTGGGATGTTTTTGCCTTGCTTTGTCAAGGCGCTGATTTATGCCCATATGTACCATATACATTGTAAGCACAGGCATGCAATTGTGTAAACACTTCTACTGAACATCTGTACACAAACCCGTCAAATATGCAGAAGCTCCCTGCTGCAGCCCTCGACATGCGTCCCAGGCGCCCCACAGGCAACCTGTCGGGCCCCAGTCTGCGTGTGGGGTGCCATTTGCCACCAGACCTGTTAGTCCGATGCGGCCTGGCTGGGATGGTAAAGGTCACGGCGGGACCGTTACCTGATATAAATCAGCACAGCCACAGCGCTTTTCTCCTGCTTCGATCTGTGCTTCAAGCTGGAGCCCGCCACAGCAGATATCTGCTCACGTGCAGTGTCGTGCATCCATTCCTCCCTCCAAACTCTGTCTTTTAAGCCTTGACATCTTTCTCTGCACTGTGCCCTTGTCTGAGAAAGAGGTTCGTTTATCCTTGGTTTTGGATGGAAGATGGCTGTACCAAACAGCCAAGGCTTATCCAGAGCTGGGATATAACATTTGGGATATGACATACAAGCACCACGCTTGTGCCACCAGGACTCATGTGCACCTGGACACAAATATTCACCTGTTTGTCCATTTGGGGAGAGCTCAAACTCCACAGAAAAAGACCCACAGCAATTCTGTGTTTTTGGGGGAACTTCCTTCCACCTTCCAGCCAGTTTAAAATACAAAGTTTAAAATAAGAAAGGACATGAAAAGGACAAAGATAGGAGCTCTAGGGCGTCCAGGAGACAGGCCTGAACTTGGCAAGAGAGAACGATACAAACAAGCAGATGGGTGTAAACAAACAGGCCACCCTCTTGCAGAGCACTTGCACCCATCATCATGCCTCAGCACCTTCCCTTTTTAATGTCTTGACTGTTTCTAACCATATTTTGGATAAAGAGGGAAAGGCAGAGGTTTTTACCTTCCTAACTCTATCAGCACAGTAGCACCACGAGGATGTGCTAGCCCTCCAGCCATTTTGCAGCCCGGGCAGTGCTCGCAGTTGTATTAATGTCTTATGCGAGCCTTCCCAGTCTGCACCGTGCCAACAACAGCAGGTTCATTAAAATCAATTAAATAATCCTTAATAAAGTCAGTTTAAATCCCAAACGCAGACTAAGCCGGATGAGTTGATGCTTAGACATAAGGAGCATCCTTGCTCCCTCTTACCATCCCTCAGCCACGGATGTGGCAACCTCCAGGTGACAAAAGCCAAGGCGGGGTGACTCCTTGAGCCGCTCCGGGCAGTCGTGTAAGAGCACAGCTGCCTACGTGTTTGGGGAAAGAGAGTTAAGCGACCAAACAAACTGTTTGTTTGTTTTGTTTCCTGAATTGTTCATCCTCATCTATTCATAACTGCTCATAGAATCCGTGGAATTCATTGTGTGGTTTGCATCTTCAAAACAAATGAAACAACAGTATGTCTAAACCAAACAAACCCCAATCCAAAATGCAGCCAGCAGACCATGGCGCATGAGCAACCTTCGAGGCTGAAGTGTGTGTATACTCTGAAGGTCCCAAAAAAATGTGGATGGGGGAATATATTTAAATTTAAGGGAATAATAGAATTCCCAGGGAGACTTCTTATAAAGGGGGGGGGGGAGGAGAAGTATTTAAGCAATGATTATGCTGCAATTTTGCTTCCAGATGTGCCGTGCCACCAGGATGCCATGCCAGTGAATCAGCAATGTGCCACTCTGGCTGCGGTGGTGCCGGACGCCCAACCGCAGCAGCCCAAGTGCTGCTCCCTCCGGAGCTCAGCTCTCTGGCCAGCCTGGCCGCGAGGGCTTTGCCAGAGCACTGAAGGGAAAAAGGGAATTTAAAGCTCAAAGCTTTTGGCAAGGAGGGGCTGCTTGAGACAAATGTCCCTTTTTCCAATTTTTTGGTTAGATGTCATCAAAAGGCTGCATTTAAACACTGTTAAAGAGAAACCACCTTTTGCATAGTCAGCATAGAAAATTATGCTGATTTATCATCCTAAAAAGGGGCCAAACAAAACCATAGCATTTCAACTAGTTCGATGCATCTCCCTACAGGAGAGCCACATGGATGGGTGTTTCACTGCACGCTCCCACCTCACATTCCTTGCGAGGGCCACTGACACAGCTCGTGGCTGCCGGCATTTAAATAGCCAGGGTGATCTTTCCACACCCTCGCCCCATGCCCGGGATCCCAAACACCTCCACCTCTTGGGGCTCACCAGTGTGCTCAGGCTTTTAATCTCACAGCAGCCCTCAGATCTGTGCAAGCAGCCCCAGCAAGTTGAAAAAAAGGACCATGTTAAAAATAATAGCAAGAAAACACAAAAGCCATTAAAACAACCTGGCAAAAGGCAGAGCATCCCAGCCACGGTACGGGCTGGGGGAACAGGTAGGACTCTGGCACTGTCCCCCTTTTTGGTTCACTTCCCCAGAAGCGTTTGGGAAGGAGACAAGAATCCCAAGGGAGAAATGGATGCATCCCACTTGGATGCAATATCCTGCCCAGGGTGCTGCGTGGCTGAGGCTCAGCCTGCACTGCCCAGGGGTCTCCCCCTGCTGCAGCCATCCCCACCAGCCCCAGTCTTGTCCTTCCCAACGTTTCCTCCCTACCCCAGCTGCCTGCAGGGCCAGGCAGGGGTCAGGAAACGGGAAATCCTGCCAGCTGGTCCCGTGGCTCTGGGTGACACATCCTGGGTGGGAGCCAAAGCCCCATCGCAGCCCCGTGACGTTTCTTGCTGGCCACCTCCAGTGGCTGCCACTGTGCCGAGGGGTCCAGCCCACACGGGAGGGGTGTACCCAAGGGGGTGCGCAGGATGCCTTTGCTCTCGCGGGCCACCCTGCAAGAAGGGAAGCAGCAGCAACATTTTTGAGTTGCGGCAACTCCTGCTGGTATTTCTGTAAGGTCAGTCGGAGTGAAGGGAACTGCCAAGTGGCTTTCCCTGCATACAGATAGGGGACGTGGGTGAGGTTTTGTAGGAGAAGAAATGCCCAGGGGACATTCCCTTGCAAAGCCTCAAAGACATTCCCGAGAGGACCTCAGTTCCTGGCCAATGCCAAAATCCTTGCAGCTGCCCCACGCCAGCCTCCAAGCCCCTGTAACAGCAGAAGGCACATCAGTTTGCGACAGGGTTCTGCAAGCTCCCTCTGACCGCCCATCCTGGTCTCCGGGAGCCCACGGGGCCAGAGCTGTCTCCTCCGGCAGCCCAGCTCCCTCCTCTGCCCCCCAGGTGCTGCCGCAGGGAGGGATGGAAAAGCCATTCGGCATCCCTCCGAGTCGCTTCCCTGCTTGCGCAGCTGACCGCTTCCAGCACTGTGGGCTCCCAACCTGCCCAAGGAGAAACCAGACCAAAACAAGCATTGCGGGGGCAGAGGGAAAGGAGCCAGTCTTTTTTTTTTTTTTTTTTCCTCTTTAAGGGATATTGAAGACTGAAGCAGAGCGCCAGCAGAGTGAAAAACAGCCACGTGGGGACTGTGAAAATAGGAGCTGAAGAGAGAAGATGGGAAAGGTCTAATAAAGAGAATCACAGTATACAAAATACACAAGCGCCCACCTCCGCCAGGAAGGCTGTGGGAGGGGGTTTTGGTTGTAATCCCTGGCTGTTTGAGACTGTCCAGGCAGACAGGGTCTGGATTTGCAACTGAGTCAGGATTAGACCAGAAAAGCTTAGAGTTTCACCCCGTCAATCTGAAACACAATGCTTTTCCCTCACAGCATTTTGTTATTATGTGGCAGAAATTAAGGGAGGTCAGCTGGCTGTGAGAGGCTCCTCCAGCTTCAGGTAGCTCTCCCGAGCTCTCAGCCACATCCGGATCCCACATGGAAAAGATGCATTTCCCTCGTCTGATCAAAAGTCGCGAGGGGAGGCTCGCTCCTACAAATCAGACGCATGGTCTCGCCAGCATCTGCTCAGCCCCAGAAAACCTCCCCAATGCGCGCAATGACCTCGGATCAAAATCTGTGCTGAACTTCCTGTCCGCATTCACCCCCGCCGTGGCACAGGGTTTGGGGGTGGTGAATAGCTGGATGTAGTCACTGTTGCCATTGAGGTTTCAGGGCCCTTTCCCAACCTGTACAAAGTTGTCCCAGACAGAAGGAATCACACAGGTTATCCATTGAACAAAGGGAACTGAGTCATTACTTACCCAGGAAGGTTGTGCCAACCTTAGGTTGTGTCCTCCCCACTGAAACACCACTCAAGAAGCCCATTGCGACCTCTGAGTTCAAAAAACACAATGCTGACGAACAACAACTCACTCGCAGGTAGTCACACCCAGCCCAAGTGATCTGAAGTAGCAACTTCCTAGATGAAGGAAACTTATATTTCCTTATCATTTGCTATAAATACACTGTGCTGTTTTCCTTACTGTGTTATTCCTATGGTCCTTATCACACAAGCTCATATAGCCACCGAACAGTCACACACTTCACAGTCTTCTTACTCCCCTTTCCCAGCTTTTCCAAACCATTTACATTCACAACCCTCTGTCCTGAAGCTCTTCCGTGGCTATGGGTGACCCTGCTTGGGACCTCCACATCCTACTGAACAGGTCAGCAAATGAACTTGTCTTCCTCTTCCCCTTCTTTGCCATGTGGGGACCTGGCTTGCAGTTAGGGATGAACTCAGATGTCACTTCTGATAAACATTTATTTTTGGTGAGGAACGTGATGTGTTTATAGGCAGTGGAGAGGCCCAGTGAGAAGCAATGGGCATGCGCCAAGTCTTGCAACATCTCAACGCTTCTCAGTGCTTCTAAATACCTTGGTCTTCCGCAAGGGTCACATTTTCTGGTCCTTAGGGCATTTCAAACACAAGGGAAAAAAATGCATTGGGGAAAAGGATTCCCAGGGTCTGGGACTGGAAGAGAGACCATGTTGAAACAGCATGACAGTGTGTTCAGGTGGTCTGCATTCCATCAGCCTGGAGACCAAAGGGAAAGACTGGAGAACAAGGGGTCTGAGATGAGACAACGGCTGGCTGAAGGTGCCTTCGTTTCTGCACTGCCTAAAGCCATTCGAGACTTCACCTGCCACATCACCAGCTTTGGACCATAGCTTCATTTCTCTCAATGTATTAGTTGGCAAGGTGGGGGGAAATTTTACAAATAGTGTCCATGTCCATAGGATATTTGATGAAGACAAGCAAGTTTGACAGGTAAAAAGGAAGCCTGAACCCTTATGAGACATTTATTATTATTTTTCTCCTGAATCAAAGCTGTCCTTCAGAAATACTATTAGCTTAACCAAATGAGCGGGCACCTAAGCATTGTGAGAAATCCAGCACTGACAGCACTGACCCATCCTGACTTCACAAGGGATGTGGGTACCTGTAACCAAGTATGATGGTCTTGATGCTGAAATACTTGGGCCATTCATCTATCACACACGTCACATTCAGATGGCCTCAAAAAATCAGTGAATCTCCTTTTTCTCCTTTTTCTGTGCTCTGCCTTCAAGTTCTAAGTTTCCTTCTCCAAGCTGGCTCAGAAACACCAGGAGGATATTCATTCCTGTGGTTTTATGGCATTTATATGTCAAGTCTAGGCAGGAACTTGAAAATGGAGTAGTGCTATGATTTGTGTTCCCATTGAAGGGAAAAGGTTGAAATTTAAAAACAGTTGAACTCAGTTTTTATCTGATCATTGGAGAAGAGATACTTGGAAGACATTTCATCTGGACTGTCTTTTAATTTAAACCATAGTAGTTCCTGTTGTTTCTTTCTGGGACTAAAAACAAAGTCCAGTGGTCCTGACCCGGACTAATCAAATCTGGATCCTGAATTTTAATTCTTTTCTGTCAAACTTGTAAAGCTTTACCTCTTATGCTTTTACAAGCTGCTACCTTACAAATCCATTTTAGTCTGGCAAGAGACTGTTCCTCCTGTGTCTGCACACACATCTAAATACACCGATCACAAGAGAACATTACCTACAGCAAACACAGACCTCTTCATCATTTCATCTACCACCATCCCACTGTTGTCCATACTTAAATACACTTTGATATGCACACCATGAGACACTGCGAAAGACCTCACATTGGGCACCAAAGAGAACCAAGGAAAAAACCACTAGAAATGGAAATAACACTTTCAAGTGCTCACCCAGACACAATGTTCCCTGCCTCTTTCTTTTCAAGATGAGCTTCAGCTACTCAGTTTGGGTATACACATTCAAACTCCCAAAACTTCAACGACTTTGGATGTGAGGGGTAGCCGGCACTTCTCTGTTTGTTTTTTTTTTTTGCACAGTCAAATGCATCAAAAGACAATGAGGAAGGCTGCATGATTCATAGTAACGGAATAAAATGCCATTCACAAATGGTTTTTCCATAGCAATTTGTCACTTATTGTATTGAAACCACTTCAGAAGATGTGTCTCAAAGAGCCTTTTGATATTAGCATGATTAAAAACATAATGCAATTAAGCAATCCCATAATATTTCTGTATGTGAGTGGGACCTTGAGTGACCACTTCATTCAAACCCTTGATAAATGGGTGCTTCTTAGAGAAGGCTGGTATTCTGGAAGATGCCTCAGATAGTTGTATAACACCAAGGAATTCCAGTCTTCTCACCCCAGAGGCACTTAGGCTCACCAAAATTTAGCTGTCCAGCTAAACACCAGCTTTGGTATTGGACCTAGCCTATGTATCTCAAATTGGCCAAGAAAGATGTACCTCCAAAGAGCCATTCTATCCACTTCAAAATTGATGTCTAAAATTAATGGGAACATTTGCCTTCTAGATGTATCTTTCTCCCTTTAATGACTATCTGGATGTCTATTACTTTTCCTGCTGTTTGTCATATGCAGAGTTAGTATTTACATATGTGCCCAACTTGTTAAACACATCTCCATATTGATTTCCTATACCTCAAGCACACTGCTACACAAGTATGCATAACTTTGCATTCATACACCACATGGCATCAAAAAAAAAAAAAAAAAAAAAAAAAAAAAAAAAAAAAAAAAAAAAAAAGCTTTCAACAAGATGTAGATGAAAAAGGCCCTTCCAAAGCATTAGCCATCCCAGACCCTACCTGCTGGGCAGTTGCATCCCTGGTGTGTCTCTCGAACTTCTCGATGTCTCGGCAAGTGGAACTTTAATTTCTGTCAAGGGAGGAAAAAGAGCAAAAGGATTCATTAATACCACTGAAATCAAAGCCTCAAATTCTTGGAAAAGTGAGACTGGGGGATGCTGCCCAAGCAGAGATGGGAGAGAGAGAGAGAGAGAACAGAACAGTTTGGGAACAAAGAAAGGCATTAAAGTTCATAGTCTTTAACTAGAAATGTGGGGTTTGATTGGAAGCAGGCTGAGGGAGTTTTGTAATGGCCTCCAAATGTGGCCCTCTGACAGGCATTACAAAATCAAGAGCCAGCAGCGGCAAATAAAGAGGTGACTGCGTCCTCGTGAGAAAGTCGCATTTCTCAGAAGACCCGCTCAGCATATGAAATACGGAGATCTGAAGCAGGTACTCTTCCCCACTGCGGCAGATTCCTCGTG
The DNA here is from genome assembly GCA_009806455.1 of Tetrax tetrax. NCBI lineage: Eukaryota > Metazoa > Chordata > Aves > Otidiformes > Otididae > Tetrax > Tetrax tetrax. The sequence goes on from WHYT01000208.1 coordinate 42,736, forward strand.
CTCACAGAGACCCCTGGACAGAGAAAAGGGTCCCACTGAAAAATTGTGGCTGAAGGTGGCCTGAAAACAGCAACTGCTTTTCCTGAAACCTTCAGAGGCTGTGAAGTTTAATTTTTCTCCAAGTGCAGAACAAGACAAAAGAGCTTCCACAAGGTGGAATCATGTCAAAACGTTCATTTCCAATGACCTTAGATTGCTGATGGTGCCAGCACATCAGTCTCCTGCTCTCTGGCCCCAGCTGTGTATCTCTTAAAGGGGCGATAGAGTCCACCTGAGGCTACTGCATCTTTCCTCACTGGAAACATCATTAAAATTGACCCTGAGCAAAATATATTTTGGGGACAGCATCCACACCTGTCCTCACAGACATTATTAAAATAACTGTGATTTAGTGAAGAAAATGCAAATGAATCCAAATAAGTTATTCATTAATGCCTGGGAACCACACTTGGTTAATGATTTGAGATGATTTGAGAAGACTGAGCTCCCAGTGCCTGTGCTAAAGAGTCAGTCCCTTTTCCCTTCCAACCCTCAAGCCCAACTGTTCATCTCAGTTGCATCGTCTTACTGTCCAACCTACTTCACAACTGGGGCCAATTATTTTGAAATAAATAGTTTTATTTTGAGCTCAACAGAAGCCCATGCCGAGGATGCCCATAAAAATGACTTGGTTTTCACAAGTAAGGAGGACCCTCCTGCAACAAGGAATCAGTTTGGGGGATATTTCTTTTAGAGAGGAAAATAAAACAACATATTTCTGCGTGGGATGAGGAACAGCAGAACTAGCTGGAATACTTCCATTTTTCACTTTGAAAGGACTGGCTTCCTTATTGCAAGTCAAAATCAGTAAGGGTTGTTGTGACTGACTAGAAATTGAACTTTTTCAGAGCTTTTTTTTGCATGGTAGACTGAAATGTTTTGATTGCAACTTGATTTGATATCAGGGCAAGGAGAAGGTTTCACACAAGAAGAATTGCCAGTTTCTGTACAGCATTTCATCTGCATTTACCTTCTCTATTTAAAAGCACAGATATGTGAATCTTTGCGTTCGGGCACGTTCCCATCTAGCTGCCACCCTCGGATGGCATGGCTCCGCTCCACAGCGCTGCCTGGCTTCGAATGCTTTGTGCTAATGGTCAAACATGGGCACAAACAGGACAGCGGAGCCTTTATTTGGATACTCGCGCTGGTATGTAGGCGTACGCGTTCCCCCTTCCATCTACACGTGCCAACCAAAATGTCTGAACACGAGACTGCCACGTTTGGGTGGGGTTCCCATGTTTGGGAATCAAGCTTAGCACAGGGGAGGGGTGATGGTTCACACAGGCAGGAGCAGAGCATCATTTCCTAATCAGCAAGGCCCTTTATAGGACAGAAATCCACAAGGAAGAGTGCAACAGATCCCTGCCCTACCAGGAGCAGAGGCACCCCAGGGGCCAAGGGGGAACGGCAGAGTTTGGGCTTGCTGCAAGAAGCCTTGGCTGAGTCTCTCTGCCGGCGGACAAGACGAGGAGCAACATAACTAGACTTATCAGGGGAAGTGATGACCCAACAGGACTCGAGCACGATGGGGAGAGGAACAGGAGCAACAGCATTTCCCCACAACTTTATCTGTGAGGTTGGGGTAGTGGAAACACCTGGGACAACTGAAATAGCCTTCGAGGATGGGAACCACTCCGGAGGGAGGTGTGGGTGTTTCTGGGCAGGGCTGGGAGCACAGCCCCAAGAATTGGTACCGTGAAGCCATCAGGCGCTCACTGGCATTGGGCATTTTCCCCATTCCTGGCTCTCTGGAGCCCAGGAGCTTTGCACGTCCCTGGGGACCGCAAAGGGCAGTGGTGCCGTGGGATTGCTCCCCTTCAGCGGGAGGCAAAATCTACCAGGAATTTAGAAGCGCCTGTAGTTCAGTTTCCTGCACAGTCTATTAAACAAACATTGACTGCAACAGAAAAAATCCTCGGCTTCTGGAGACCTCAGTTCAACTTTGGGTTGAGATGGCAAAACAAAATGAATTCCCTGCCTTTTCTGCTTCCCTCATTACCACTGTGCAAAATACTGCCTGGTCCAACACAAGAAGCCAGCTTTGGTCAGGAAAGCAAAAAGAGAGGGCTTTCCTCTAATACTTCCACTCCCAAGCAACAGAAAACCGTTCCATTTTAGGGCAGGGTTGACTTCTATAAGCAAAAATAAAAGAATGTGGTCTCTGAGAATCTAGTGTTTGCAATCTCCTTTCTGGGATCTGGGATTTGGTTTTTCACCTGAGGAACACCTAGAGAATGAAACATCGGAGCAGCAACTGGCTACCCTCTTGCACTGGCAGAAATGCTGAAAACACTTCTAGAGAGGATCAGCTTGTCAGCCTGTTTGCTCTTGCCTGTCACATTTTCTGGTGACATAAAGGCTACACATTCCCCCTACACGCATGAAAGTGGCTGAAAAACTCTTGCCCAACACTGGGGCCACCACTGACCAGCTCCAACGTGAGGACTCTGCACCTCTGTATTTAGGGAGCCATCACACAGCACTGAGTGCAGAGGAAGGGGAAAAACCCTCTGTCTGCAAGATGACAAGACCAGAAGGGAAACAAGAAATAAAGCCAGCACAGGCTTTTCCCATGGGTTTTGTTAACTTGGCGCTAGCATGACAGGACAAGGCTGGCCTGGGTGGACAGAGCAGTGAAAGCGAGACCTCTTCTGACATTAAAGGACCATGGATGTGGCCTCCTAAACTTTGCAAGTGCCTGTCTATTTTGGATGGGCACTTGAGATTAGGTGAAAGAGAGGACACTTCTTCAAAGGGGGCAGATTAATAGCTCTTTAGCAGACGTAGTTGTTTGCAGTCACCCGGGGAGGTGAAATCATTTCCCACCACTATCTCCAACAGCTAAAAGAAACATGTCTCAAATAGATAATCTATTACAACTATCAGGAGGATTTCAAGGGCCAGTGGTTTTGTTAGCTCTCATTGTTTTATCTCCAATTTCACTGTTTTTTCTTAAAGGCCCAGCTCCTGGAATCTCAGGACCACATGGTATAGAACAAAAGCAAGCAATGAGCCTTCCTAGGTGGAGCAAAAAGCTTGGAAATAACACCATCTAGGTTCAAGGATTGCAGGCAGATGAAAGGAAATGGGACTTAGCTATAAGGGAGATTGGAAGAAAAAATAGATCTTATGATGCTGGGATGGAAAACACTAAGCTAAAGATCAAGGTGGGGATGCTTAGAGCAATCTTGCTGATCCCAGGAAGCAGAATTGAGCAGTGGGCTTCGAGACACTGAAGCAAAAGGATGAAAAAAAGCTTTAAGTTGAGAGGGAGAAAGGGAGTTTTCAGGTGTCCCTCCTTTGCTTGCATAAGCAAGGAGAGAGTCTCAGGGAAATGAGCCTATTGGGAAAGCAGTGAGGATCAATGTGCCCTCCCCATCCATGGCACAGCCCCTGAACCTAAAGACACAACAAATACCTTCAACACAACGCCCTGAGAGGCAGAGCGTGCTCATCACTGTGCAGAGGGGCAGCTGATCTTCCCCCAGGCCTTACAGGATAGCTGCTGTTGTGTTATACACAACACACTTCTATTTCTACAAGCACACAAATTGGTTTTTTTCCTAGCAGCAGCACTGAATCCATCCTGTTCTCCACCCTGCCGAGCTTTTGGCAATCAAAATAACACCAGACGTTACCCAGCATGGAAAAGGACCTTGTTGTCTTCTTTGGAAAGCTTTGCCTCTCCTGCAAATGCCAGTAGTGAGTTTATTTGTGCTCTTTGTACGGATTTCTGATGTCCCATAAATGCAGAGGAATTCCTACATGGAGCTGAAGTTCTCCCTGAACTACCTGTTTCTGTCCCATTCCACATAGATGTTTTTGTGGGAAACCTTAGTCAATTTGTGTCTGGTCAAAAACTCCCCTCTGGTATTTGCTGACACCAGGCAGAGGTTCACACAGGAGTGAGTGAAGCAGCACTGGCTGGGCTGTTTCTGGGAATGCATCCGCTGCCTTTCTCCTTGCTCATCCTGAACTGAGATGGAAACACTACCACAGCCAGCCACGGCTGCTCCAAAACTGGGCTCCAAGACCGGGAAAACATCCCCACCAGCTGGCTTAAAATTAATATTTTAAGCAAACCAACCCAGCTCCTCTCCCTGCCAGTTGGCTTTATTTTTGCTTGCCCAGAAGCAGGGCACCTAACACAGCTTTGGCACTTTGCACTTTTCAGTGCAATCCGTATGGTGTCCCCACAGCTGCTCGTAGACCCCTGGGGACCTCTCCAGGGCATAAACATGGCACAGTCTGGAGGGCACCACACATTCCAGCTCACAGCACAGAGCATAACCTCAGCTAGTTCCTCTATCAGCCCTTGCAGACTTTCCTTCTTCACGTCCCTCCGGCTGATCTTGAAAGCCAGAGCTAGAAATGTGCTCCTGTGCACGTGGCTCCCCTCACCTCCCACCTCCCTGCCAGGCTCAGACAAGCTGTTTCCAAAGCCAGGCTTTCTTTCAAGATTTGCTATTTTATTTTGTGATGGATAACACTGAGCTGGCAGCCGTGAAACCCATTAAGGTCAAAACACCAGGGAACTGCGAGGATGTGGCAGTGAGAGGCAGCAAGAGTCTGAGAAGGGCAGACAAATATCCCACTTTCACCCCCATCACAGCAAGCCCTGCCACAGACCCTGTCCCCCCAATCCTGCTCGGCACCATCTCCTGCTTTCCTCATTTTTCTTCTCCCATGCTTTCCCTGCTCCTCTTTATCTTTCCTAGTTTTCTCCATCCTTCTTGTCCCTTGTCCCTAGAGGCTGCTCAGAAATCAGGGGCGTTGCTGGGCACACAGCCCCATTTCCTTGCTAAGCCAGGCTATAAAAAGGCGGAAAGGTGCTGGGCCAGCAGAGCTAGCAGGACACAGGGGGCCATCCAGCCCCGGGCGGCATCCTGTGGCACGTCTCAAATCACTTGGAAGAGATAAACTGCAACTTCCCAGGAGACTCATGCCAGCAGCAAGGAAGGGAATGCTGCACGTTATCCCCTGCACGGTGGTGGGGAAGGAGTCCCTGTGCAAGGGTGCAACCGTGGGGCAAACGTCCAGCCACTTGAAAGACTTCTGCCTCCCCAAAAAGCTTTTCTCTATGGGGTATTGTCCCCTGCTCCCCATCTCCCCCTTACTCCTCAAAAAGGCTACTCAAAACCACATCCCTCAGCTCCTGTGATGTTTGCTAACTCGAGGTTCACAGCTTTTGGCTGCAAATCCCAGTCGATCCCAGGGACTGCTCCCACAAGACCCATAAACAGTAGCTGAGCACATCAGCTGTAGGTTTAAACTCCTCACAGTAGAGCTTCACTGCTCCTAGAAAGCGTGGAGGGGTCCCTAGATCCCCCCGGGGTGCCAGACAGCACTGCCCCAGGGCAGGTTCCAAGAGCCACCACTCTGATCATCCCGTTCCTCGCCTCCTTTGGCAATAGCAGCACATGAGATTTTTTTCAGATGCAGTTTTTGGGTTAGCCCCCAGGATCTCTGCAGCCTGCCTCATACCAAGACTGGAGCAAACAGAGAAAAGGAGAGGTGAGTGGAAATGGCTCCAGTCCTAAATTCTTAGCCCCGCGCCTCCCCTAGAGCTGTGGGAACTGGTCAGTGTGGACCTGCCTGGAGAGTTCAGAGATGCAAACCACCATATGCTCCCTGACACATGTCAAAACTACTTCAAAGCCCTGATGAGACAAGAGTCCTGCAGGGTACCCATCCTACCCAGGGCAGCGGAGACCAGACAGCCCCCAGCAGCATCAGCACAGCAAAGGAAAAGGTGTCAGCAACAAAAATCTGCACTTGGGGGCTTTGTCGACCTGCTGAAGCTTCAGGCAGCAGCTCCGAGGAAGAGCCCGCTGGCTGCAGTGGAGTTTGGACGGGGCTCAAGCAGGCATAGCACAGCCATATGCTCTGCACTGATGCTCTGGCATCAGTACCAGAAACTATCCTGGCAAGCACCAGTGCGTCTCACTTTTCTGAGCCAGGAGCTGTGGAAGGGGTCAGGACTGGCACGGTGGCAAAGCCAGCCCATCACAACACTGGTGTTCGTAGTTACGTCCTCCCATAGCCACGCTGGCTGTGGCATGCCTTGCCCATCCCTCTCCCGGGGCCCAAAACCACACTGAATTCCCAGGTTTAACCTCCAGCTCTAACTCTTTTGCAGGCAACGCCACCCGTCACCAAACTGAGAGGGCTGCAGGCTCTTCCCCCCCTGCCAGGACCAGGGATGAGGTTTCCTGCTCTGCAAAGTGCCGGGGCTCAGCCACAGCATGGGCTGGGGCAGAGGAAAGCAAACACCAGGCAGGTTTGAGAGGTGGGAGGGACCTGAAGGCACAGGAAATTCAACCTAGCAGCATCACTTGTGCAGAACTATATTTTTAAGGGAGGAAAAAAAACCAGATAATGCAACTATACAAGCATGCACATGCCTAAAATCTGTACTACAGCAAACCATACATGCAAAATGAAAGGACACCGACCTCATCAAGCAGTTGGTCAACTCTTCCCAAAATAGCTGTCTCCATTTGGTCTGCTGAGATCCAGGCAGGGAGCTGTGTGGGTCTGCCCGCTTCCAAGTGGGACACTCGGGACTGCAGATCGGAGGTCCGAAAGTACAGCAGGAGGCTCAGCACCAGAGAGAGCAGGGAGATGCCGGGCAGCCCCGAGCCCAGCAGGAGAGGGAGGCGGCAGCATCTCTCCCCGTCGCTGGTCCTGGGGGGAGCCACGCACCCCCTGTCAAAAGCTGCTTCTCCGACGCCTTTCCAGCTCTTCTCCTCCAACATTCCCTCCCTGTCCTGAGAAACAATAAATAAATAAATAGAATAAATAAAGCCTCACTGCTACTCTGAGAAGCACAATCCAGAAGGCATAGAAAAAGAGCGTCCAAGGGGATCCCAGTGCCAGCAAATGACAAATAACAGCAATAGTGACAAACGTGGATGGGGAGAGTCTTTAAAAAATAAAAACAAACCACACACACATAAAAGGGGTGCAGAAAAAAAGGATCCAACTGCAGCAAAGAATGGAAGGGTGAAAAAATCTGATCGGGATTTTTTTTTTTTTTCTCTTGTGTTTCAGTCTTTTGGTTCGCTGGAAGGTTTTTGTTTCCTTCTAAGCTGCCAGTTTCAGTTCCTTCGCAGACCAGCCAGGAGCTCACACATGGAAGTCCCCATTAGAGAGAGGTAATTCTCAGCTGCTCCGGCAACGCTGTGCTCTGGCTGATCCTGGCTCCCCTGTAACATGACACACTCCCTCCGAACTACGGGGCTGGGATGAGCGAGCTGAGCGGCTTCCCAGAGTAACCTCCTCTGCTCGCCCTCTCTCTCCACCTCTCCCTTGCTGCATGATTTAGTTATTTATGCAAAGCGCTGGGGTGGGATCGGGCGGTGGGACGCCCCTGTCCTGCTCGGTCCCCAAACCACCTCTCCGCCGCCAGCCCTTCCCTTTGAAGTGGCTCTCGCCGTGGTTATTTATAGCGGGCAGGAAAGAGATTGTAAAGCAGAGGCTGGGCTCGCACCAGCGTGCGTCTCTCTTGCCTCCCTGCAGCTGAAGGGCACTTTACGGGATGTCACATCCCCCGTGCAGAGCCCAGGGCAGCCCTGAGGCACCAGCAAGCAGTGGGATACTTTGGCCTCGATACTTTGAGGGGAGCAGCCAAGCAGGGTGACAACCCAAGGGAAATATCTGGAAACAAGAGGTGGCCGCTGAGGGTTCTGCTAAAAACAAGCAAAGGGTAGCAGGGAGTAACACCCCAGGCAGGCAAGCAGCAGCGCAAGGCGGGGAACCTTTTTGGGCTTGATTTGGGTGTACAACCTGCTGAGCCTGGGTGGCACGGAGGCGTTCAGAGGAATCAATCTGCTGAGGCCCTCTAGTGAAGCAGAGCTTCCCGTCACCTCCTCTGTGTCCCGCCAGACACGGGGCGCCGGATGGAAATCAGTCTTGGTGGGGAGCAGTCTCCCCAATACGTGCTGTAGGGCAGCTCCAAGCCACGCGTCTGTGAAACAAAGCTTCTTTCTGTTCTCCGGGACCAAGGGAGGCCCAGCTCTCCCAATTTTTCTGAGCATGATATACAATATTTTCTCCTCCAGCGTGACATGCAGGCTCTGCTGAGCCTCTGCCTGTCCATCTGTCCATCCTTTGATCCCCTTCTTGAACACACACAGCAGTGAAGCAGCGCGGGGCCCACTGTGGTGCACAGTCATTAAAACTCAGGCAACAAATTGGTCTCTTAAAATCTGGCTCCCCTGTGGCTCTTTCACTGTCATTTACACTTTCTAAATGAAGATTTTGCGTGCAGTCTGTGCTGGAAATTGCTGGCAGAGAAAACTCATATTCATCTCTCGACCGGTCTCCGTTTCAGAATGTTGGAAGAAACGGACCTTCTGGGAGCAGGTTAAAGCTATCACGAGCTGTTTCTTCTCCACCAGACAAACCCTTGGAGGGCCCAGTAGCACACAGTCCCAATTCTTTGAATGGCCTCATGCCTTTCACAGCCACTCGCTTCCCGAAACGGAGTTTTAGCGTCTGCAAGGCAGGAAATCCTTTCTCTATTTCTTTTAGCAGGTTTCTTGTCATCTTGCTGCTCAAATTTGCATTGCTGCTCTGGCACGCATGGAAAACACCCCTGTGATGGCTGCAGCCTTTCAACAGTTTCTCATATGAGCAGGGCAGAGCCGTGTAACCCACAGTCTCGGTGCACACAAGGTGTCTATTCGTTTGGGAGGCACAGACGCCCTGGTCTCCAACCCCCTGCTCCGTCTCTTCCCAGCTATGCCTTTCTTTGTAAAAGGAAAAAAAAGGAGTCTTTGAGGCTGTGGCTCTGCCAGAGAGAAACCGTGGTCCATGGAGGTTGCCTAAGATGCCATCTGCCATCACAGCAAATAAGTGAACAGTGAGAAATGAAGGGGAGATGCTTAACGGCTTATGATACAGTGTTTGGGAAGAGGAGGTCTACACGGGAAATAACAGTTGGCAACTGGGATGCTGGGCATCCTGGAGAGCTCTAGACTAACACTACTTAAAAGACCAGGGCTGAACTACTGATGACTGCAGCAACTCGCCCCTGTAATACATAGCTTCACCAAAGGCTGGCTCGCTCTCTCTCTCTCTCCTTTATACCAGCCCAAGCACTGAAATCACAAAAATGCACTCTCTAAGCTGAAAACGGAAATCTGGGTGTCTACATCTCATTTCCCCACGCTGGCCGGGGAGAGCTCTCTGCTTTTTCACTCTGATTTGTGATACAGATCCTGCTGTCCAGACACAAGCATTGCCTGAATGACTCTATAAGTGCCTTTTCCTGCCTCCCCGCGAGCCACTCTCCAGCTGATCAGTTCATTTTGGGGGTACGTCACAGCTGCTGCAGGCTGCAGAGCCGCACTCAGCCCCTTTTCACACGGAAGCCTTAGCTGCAGATGTGCAGGAGGGTAATTTTTCTATCCGTGAGGCATTAAGGAGCCCTGTCATCCCGTGCCAATACAAATGGACTAATTTAGCTACGAACCTGAGCCAACTGCGCACGTCCAGTCTGCAGCACCGCTCGCCAAATGCACTGCCTCCAGAGACGAGCCCCGGCACATGGAGTCATCGCATCGCTCCTTGAGTTGAGCATGACCAAACCTTCCGCTCTCTCAGCGGCATCGGAGGAGGTGGGTGCCGGCCTGAAACCAGTCCTCCTGCAAGTTTGTGACTCTTCAGACCGGTCGACTAGAAGCAGATGCTCAGTTTCATCAAAGGGAGTGATTTCACTGACTCTTAGAGCAGGCCAGACTGCCCTCAATATACCAAGCTTAAGGCTATATCCCTCTCTCCTAGGGGGAGGTTGATGTAGTTCCTTACAAGGACAGTAACCGCACACTTCCACCCCTTCTAACAGGTCCTCCGGGGCGGTTACGGACCTTAAAACCCTCTTTGACTCCAGGTAGGTACCATAGGCATGAACCACTCCATAGGCCAGAAATGGAAGAGCCGGGCATGGATGAGGTTTCTCACATCTGTGCACGTGGTTCAAGCCAGCAAGGTATCTAGAGAGGAGGTCTTCCTTTGGCCTGGAAAGGGGTGGGCAACAGCAGCAGGCCTTCCTTACTTTCCTTCACTTCAAGTGGAGCCTTTTATAACAAAAACTCATCTCCTTCCTGTCACTAACTGGATGTTGAAGTCAACTGCATGGAGATGGCCATGCACTCAGTCCCACCAGTAATCTCTGAAACTGCCTGAGTAGAACTTCCCCCTTTCAGGCTATTTACTAGGGAGAAAAATCCCACCCCACTTTTTTTTTTTTCCCTCTCTCAGGAAATGTGAGGGTCTTGGTGTGCTGGAACAAGCCATTAACTAGCAGCCGACATCTCCAGCTATTGTAAATATATTAAGTCAAGGCCTTTTGCTGCGTTTATTAGACTCAAGAACAACATCTGGAAACAGATGTTTTCTGAGTGCAAAGGGGAGGAGGGGAAAAAAAAACAAGGGGATGGAAAAAAGGACTCTTGCAAATGGAAGTGCATGGGTCTGGAGAACATCCCTTTGCAAAACGCTGCTTAGAAGGAGCATTGTGAGTGGCCAAGACCAGTACAGCCATGTCCCTTCTAGGAAAGGCAGTGAGAGCAAAACATCTCAGAGGGGCCTGTTTGAGAGACACAGTGATGGGGGAATAGAAAAACTCAAGTCTGCTTTCAGGGCCCTTGTGAGGAACAGTCATAGTAGTCTCACAAAAATGGGTTACTTGAATGGGAGACATTTGGGGTTTTGTTTTTTTCCTTTCTTGGTCATGGACCTTCTTAGTCCTCAGTTGCTGTGTCCCACAGATTGCCAGGCTTACGGTGTGGTAATGTCACCTCCCCAGAAGCTTGCCAGTATCTGCCACAGGGACACAGAGTGGGCAAGGTGTAGGATCCCCATGGGACGACATCAGTGTCCCATCTGCCCCGAGGAGCCCTTCCTCAAAGGGCAAGTAGAGTGGGAACCTCCCATCCCAAGGGCTGTGAAGGAGAAAGGGGTCCCGCTCTGACCTGGAGTCTCAATGTTAATGTTACCATGGCTCAAGTTTAGACAACATTTAGAGAATTACATAGTGTTACTAGGGCCAAAAAGCAAGCAGGCACATGTAGACTTAAAATATATATCCCATGACATTATTGGTGAAACTCCGTTCTCAACGAACTGCATTTTGGCTTAGGCACCAAGGCCTCAGGCACAATAGAGGTCTGAGATCAAAGCTTCCCTGCATTTCTTTGGAGGCAAATGCAGTTGCACCCATACACAGGCATTTGCTTTTTACATTAAAAAAAAAAAGAAACAAAAAAAACCCAAAACACAACTAGTATTTTGTCATCTTTAACCCCAGGCTGACCTCTGACATCTCCAGCCCTGTCTCTCCTCTGATATGCAGCTACAAATACTTCACTGGTCAGGTCAGGAATATTGAGTAGTACCTACCTAATTTGGCAGTTGTTTATAGGGAGTATTAAGTAGCCTATGGAGCAGAACAATTCCTGCCCGAGGAGCTGCTCTAACCCATTGTGGAGTTATAGAATAAAGACACATTCGATCCTTTGGGAAAAGGGTTATGAAAATACATGGAAAAAATGTACTGTCCATGCATAGTAACATCGTGGCTGTTTTCAATCACTCTGTCTCCTACGAAACAAAAGGGCTCACTGCACAATATAAACCCCTAGCCTTGACAACAGCAAGGGCAGAAAGAAAGAAGCAAAGCTACTAGTATCTGGTTGGGGCTTTACAGTTTCATAACCCTAAAATGCCCGAGCTCATTTTTGCCTCCCCCCCACCAAAGCCAAACCAGCTTCATGCAGCCACAGTGGTGGGAACCTGTCCCCGGAGCTGGGTGAGAACGGAGCAGAGCTCAGGGGAAGGAGCTGGAGCCCGGCCACCAGCAGCTCCTGCAGAGATCGGGTCACAGCCTCCAAGGGAGGATGAAGCAAACAGGGGCTTTGCATGATTTAGGGCCAACCCTTCCTAAAGGCTGACCACCCCTTCTCCCTCACCCCCCACAGAGGGAAAGCCTTGCGGGAAGAGAGCGCCAGGCAGCAAGTGGTGGATGCGCAGTTAAGCTGCCCGCACTCACTGTGTTTTCAACTGACCTCTGACTTTTTGTTCATAAGACGAAGGGAATGGTTCTGCACCGTTCTCTGTGGAGGAAGGAACTTCTTTCCCCTCCAACAGAAGCACTTCACAGCCAAGTTCAGGGGCAGAGAGAAGTTTTACTTCTTTGCAGCAGTAATTTGTTTAGTTTTTTTTTTTCCTCCTGGAACTTTTTAATGCATCGTGCTCAGTGCCATTGGAATCGTAGAGATGGTCATCTCTGCTGCCCTGATTTTCAGTTATCTTTGTTCTTGCAGAGCTTGTGTGGGAAAGAAAAGCTAATTAAGAATGTTGCTACAAATAAGACAAGAAAAAGCCTCCGCTCCTGCCGCACTATTCTCCCAGACCTTGCTAGCCTAAAATTTCACACACCAGCCTTTGTGAAATGGTCTGAGACATATCTACTCCAGGAAAACTGCTTTGGAAACACTTGTAGTTTTGGTGAACCAGGGAAATCCCTGGTGCAGACCATCACTACAAGATCTCAGCACAGCTAGAGCAGCACAAAGCGTTAGCTGTAGCGAAGAAGCACTCAGATTGAATGCTCAAAATCTGCTCACAGAGGTGGGAAAATAAGGGTGGGATTTTCAGTTATGAAACCAGCGGACCCAGCTCCACGGGGGAGAGGCAGCTGTCCCTACAACGCAACGTTCTCCAGCACGAGGCTGGGGCTCTGAGAAGCACCTCCTGAGTTCCCCACTGCAACTCCCCTCAGCCCCTTGCCGAGCAGAAAACCTTCCTTTATTAAAGCTGAGCTCAGGCGTCGCATGCTCAGTTAGTTACTCATGCACCAAGGTGCTCGCCACGGCGCGCTGGCACACATGGGACTGGTAAGTCAGAGCACTGATTTGCATTCAGATTTACCATTAAATAGTTTAGTGAGAAGCTACTGCCCAATGCCTTCAGCCTCACTGCCCAGCTGGGCTACTGCATTCACCCCAAAGCTCACCCTCCTGCTGCCTCCCCTCTCACCTCTGCCAGACACAGGGTTCCCATTCATCCCCCACAACCTATTTCCATGCACATCACTAAAAACAGCCTTTCTTTTCACCTTTGGCAGATGCCAGCAACCCCAGGACAAACAGCCAGTCCACATACACAGGCTGAACGTGCTATAGGGTGAGCCGAAAACCCCAAAAACCTAGGGCCAGGAACGCTTGCCCAGATACCACATGCAAACCCAGAGGCAGGCAGAGCTCTGTCTAGGAAACCAAACCCTACAGTGCCGGGGCAGGCGTGTGTCCCAGCACAAGCAGCTGGGGAACCCGCAGCAGCTTTGTACGGGCTTTGAAGCTAATGAATCGGAGCTGGGAGGATTGGGAAACCCAGCCCAAGTGTCAACTGCACTGGGGGAAGCAAAAATAATGAAGCAAGGCTCCCCCAGAAGACTGATTGTTTCAGAGTCTAGGAGTGAAGGGGAATGGATCCAGCAAGCTCAGGAAATTGAAAACAACTTTTGGTAAATACTTCCTCTCGCTCCAACACTCGGTCTTTTATCAAAGCTCGCTCAGACCCTGACAGCAGCGCACAAAGTGGCTCTGCTCTGTCATAATGCAAAAGACAGGCCCAGTGGCCAGGAGATTAGTGGCTAATGGAGCAGAGCCGGGTTCGATTTCCCTGGAAATTGCTCACATAGGAAAGCTGGGAGATGAGGAGCACTGCTAATGTCCTTCTGCGATGCCGCCGTTCGCCCTGCATGGGGCAAAGCCCCTGCTCATGCCCTCTGCCTCCCACACCACAGCTCGTCCCTGCACTCCACCAGAAAGGAGAGGAGAGGAAAAGTGAAGAAGGAAGGACTGGAGCCCCATCCCAGGGAGCAGATTGATGGTGTCAGATAGCAGCATGCCTCCCTGCATCAGGGTTTTCTCTCCCACCACTGTTGCTTTCACAGCACATGATGTAAATCCTCCTGGCAGGGTAGTTAACCTGTCTTACTGAAAGCAGGTCTATCCTCAGCCATCTGTGGAGCCTCTTCCAGCTCATTGTGTTTTTAGCAGCCACTGCAGGCTTGTCTCCTTTTAGCAGCATCACCAGGGAATTACGGGAAGATGCTTTTCCACCCCAGAGGCACTGTGATGAGGCTGGTTCACATGCTGGATGCGCAGGGCACACCCAGGGCTGCAGTATCCCTTTGGGGCATCGCGCTCCCATCACTGGGGCACCCAAGGGGCACGTCTGATACAAAACAAGCTGTTTTCTTGGTGCTCTAAGAGAAAGTGGCTGGTTCCTCTCGCTTGGGACTTGTTAAAGTCAGTGGAAAAAAAACATTTTTTAACTTCCCTAGGCTTTGCCACTTGTGTCTCACGCCAGCTTGACGTCAGTGTAGTCACTCTAGATTTATGCTGGTTTAGGAAAAGGAAATCCATTGTAGGGGGTCCTGATGAGAAGAGGGGAGAGCCAGGTCCTCTGGCCACAAAACTCAGTGTCCATGAGGAGAAGCTAAGCTCCTTTACCCCAGGCATCTGAAACCACCTCTTGATGCATTATTACATTCTCCCTCTTTCTCCTCAATAAAACAGTGCTGTCCACTTTGTATGCATGAGAATAAAAATAACTGGAAGTTACACTTGAGCACCAGTACCTGCTTCAAATTTGAGAGGCCTGTTGCTGATTACAAACAGCAGGAGTAAAGTACTTACTAGATCAATAAAATACTTACTAGATCAATATTAAGAAGTAGTAAACACACCCTTGCAATTTCCCTGTAAGGACATTAGCCTGTAATAATGGTTCGCGTTCTTCAGACTCAGAATTTTTGTTTGTTTTGGGTTGTTTTTTTTCCCCCCAAAATGCTGCTGCCAATGCAGAGAGTAAAAACACACTTTTCTGTTTTAAGAGGGGTCAGCAGACAAAGAGTGAGAGCCCTCCTTCGCAGGCACTGCTGCCCACCACCCACCTTGCAAACACCCATCCTGCCCATGTCAGGCAGCATCCTGCACAGGTAACGTACGGCACCGCGGAGTTTGTGATGGTCAGGGCAACGCCACCATAACCCGTGTCACCTGCAGAGGTTTGTTTTACCTTTCTTGAGGGCTCTGCTGTGTGTCAGCAAGGGGAGAATTCTTCTCCCACCGATGCCCCTCCTCGGCAACAGGGAACGGTTCTTGGCTGCTTGCACAACTGCCCCTGCATATTTGGAGCGCAGGGGGTAGCGCGAAGGCTGAAATATCACGCCTATCAGTAGGGCCCTGTGAACAGAAAATAGCAGAGGATCTGGTGGCAGTTTCCTTTCAAGACATACAGGAATAGCAGCACACATCTCTGCCGGATCATATGGACTGAATTCCTCAGCCCGAATCCTTCGGCTTGGAATTCTTCTGCAAACCATTTTTTTCCCCCCTTGGCTTGTTTGTTGTTTCAGGACCACTAAATCACTGAGAATGGTTTATATTATATAACCACCCTGTCCTTATTGCATTTTGGGGAGGAGGCTCTGACAAACAGCCAGATCTAATTTGTACTTTAAATTGGCTTCTGGGCCAGACAGTCATGCCTTCCAGATGGAAAATCCAGTTGCACTCACCAGCAGTGCATTTGGCTCCCAAATCAGCTTTGTCCAAAGCATGCTCTGGCATGCAGTTTGTTTTTTCACAGCCTGAGAGAAATGGTCACCGCAGCCCTTGATGAGGCAGCATTGCTTTCCATCACCTGTACCAGTTCAGCTGTCAGCCCTGCCTCACTGTCCTGCTGGTTTTCCTAGAAGCCTATCCGACAGCTGTAGCAGCTTTTTAACTGCCAGATTTGGGATTTTTCTCCCTAGGAAAGTCCTTTCAGGTTATCTTTCCCAAGAGTCACTCTGCTACACTTGCTCAACCTGTTTAACACTCCTCAAATCAAAATTATTTTAAAAAAGCAAACGCCATGCTTCTTTTCATGCATGCAAAAATTGGGATGGCGCAAGATGCTCTCGTCTCCTGCCAGGACAGAATCAAAGATACATTCAACCCTGGTTTAGGTTACAACCAGGGCCTGGTTGGTGGCATGTTATGCACGGGACACAAATTTTTCACAGCCACGGGGTGTTAAAATCCTGCCACTGACAGCAACAAGCCTAAGCTGCATTTGCGTAGTCAGGGGCTAGCAAGGCAAGGTGGCAACTGCCTTGAGGCAGCCCCCAGACATGGCTGGGAGCAGGTCTCCGAGCTGCCCTGTTCCATGTGTCCGATTCGGGGACCTAGTGGGCACAACATCCCAGGCTGAGACGCACAAACTATATCTCACAGGCAAGTGCAATGCCTGGGGCTGGCCACTTGCTTGTATTCATCCACAGGGAAACAGCATGGAAAAATACTCATCATCTGCACCAGAGGCAGGCATAAGCCTCTGTGGCTTCCTCACATCCCTGTGACACTTTCTGTCCTTTTAGCCTTTCTACTGCAATCCACATATAGTTCTAGGGCTGTATGGCCTGATGGATAGAAAAGCAGCAAAAGGCCACTTGTCTGCTTGGTAGCCTTGGCCACAGCCTTTCATTCTTTGGGTCTTCATCCCTTTCCTCCTCAGCGAAACAAGGCTACTCTGTAAGTTACTTTAAGATAAACTGCTGACCGGGGTTATCATTCAAGGCAAAAGGATTAATAAACAGTCAGCCACAATGCATTTCAAGCTAGAGTTATCAAACCCCTACCTTGCAAGACCTGAATCCCACGCTGCCCAGGAACACATCCTCCTCGTGGTCTGGAAAGACTCCTGTCACCAGGGCATCATTTAAAAGCCTGCTCATGTTCACCTCACACCTCCAAGAGCCACGTGCGGTGTATCATCCAGGGAAAGGCAATGAGCAGTGCTGTGAAGCCCTTAGAGGCGGCACTGAGTGAGCCCCACCTCACTCTTAATGCTTTGTCTGATGCTGATAGAACAACCATCCCATTGCAATCCCTCTGCCTCCTTCCTGAGTTTCTCCATGTTTTCTGTCTGCATGGGACCAAAATGCAGGGGAAAGGTTAAGAACAAGCATCCTTGGGGCCATTGTGGACAGCCAGAGCTTGCAAGGAAGATCAGAAAATTGTCAATCATGCTGCAGATGGGCAAGATCACTCCTGAAAGGCTTAATGAGAAGCCCACCACTAAAACCAATGCTGCAGCTGAGAGCATTTGGGTAGACCTGGCCCTGGTGGGCCTTGAAATGGGTACTGCATTACACAAGAACAGGACCACAGTGGCTGGTCTGGACAGAGAGGCTCAGCCAGCAGCATTTCTCACGTGGGAGAGCCGAGGTGTTGAGCAACACACAGCAGAGACGGGCAGTTCTGCTGCCAGGTCTCCCCGCCATAGCCTAGCAGTACCCACACTTCTCCTGAGTCTCCACTTCCCAGTACCTCTTGCAAGGACACACATTTAGCAAAGTGTAAACCACCATCAAATCTGAGTGCTCGCACTTTACAGCCACTTCAGCTCAGGTCCAAACAATTGCACAGAGCCCACAGTAGCAAAGACCAGGCCCGTATATTATTTTAAAGGAGTAGTTTGTTTTGGTTTCACTCCCATGCCCACATCTCTCTGAAATTGCCCTCTATTTGTTTGGGATATTTGCAGGCATGCAACATTTTCCCAGCCAGCTTCCCGAGGGACGTTGCTGTCCTAACCAAGCTCTGACTTTGACTCCTGTGCGGCTGTGGCCAAGTCCTTGGACTTCTCTGCAGAGTAAATGAAATGACATGTGCAAAAGCAGACATGAAAAAATAACATATGCAGAAGGACTGACATGTTAAACTATGAGCAATAACTGCAGGTGTGCAAGAGAGCTCCAGGGCTGATGCATATTGCTCCACTGGATTAAAAAAAAAAAAAAAACCACACACAAAAAAAAAAGTCTTGAAGACCAGAGAGCTACACAGCAGGATCCAAGTCAAAGTCATGCGATTCTCCCTTCTCCTTATAAACTGGTATTTTGGAAAGTGGGGAAACTGCAGTACAGCGAACCCAAAACTGCTCTCAAACACTCTCAGGTTGTAAATAGCTCCCCCGCCACCAGCCCCTGCCCCTCTTCTTTGCTCCCTTCATGGACCAGGAGGCCCAGCAGCGGGGACTAGCAAGAACGGGTTTCTGAAAAGATGGAAAACAAGTTTCCCAAGGGAAAAGAAAAATCAGGCTTGTTTCACTTTGAAGGCTTGTTTGTTTGGTGCCTTTGGAAAAAGAAAAGAAAACAGTGATGTTTTGGATAAAAAAAAAAATGCAGAAAGAAATAATGAAAAATGAAATAAGACAGTTATGTCTCTTGACAAAAAATGTTGGCCAGCCACACTGCTGTGTCTAAATCGGCTGTGCCTCAACATCGCTCAGCAGCAGTGAGGGTCCTCACAGACCATTACTGGCAACAGACGCTGAAAAATCCTGTGCTGGCTTAGAGTTCACACCCCCCTGCTATTTATATTAATTGTCTGCAATTTGTATGAATAGTATGATCTCGGCAGCACAAATATTTATCTACCTGTTAATGCTGTGCTGTCCCCTGCTGCACGCCACAGTAACTGGGTCTCTCTTCATGCTCTGTCTCCCTAAAGGCAGGGCCAGGTTTGTAGTAGCAGCCTGATACCTTTTTCCACTCCTGCCTTACCATGCCAAGAAGCATCCATAGTGGATCAAGACCTCCTTCCCTCAGGGAATTTTTCATAATTATCTTCATAAGGCTGATTTATTGGGGCTACCCTTCCAAAGAGCAATGTAAGGGTTCTTGTAGGGAGTTGTTTTCGGAAAAGCAGATGGGAAGAAGTTAAGTATTGTTCCTGGTAAAAAGCAAAGGTTGTGCTAGCAGCAAAGCAGCCCAACAAGCTGCCTCATGCTCCCATCCTCACTAGGACAAAACCACAAGGAGTGATCCAAAGTACTAGTCTTCAATGCCTCCTTTTAGCTCTAAACCAGCTAATCTATATATGAAGTATATATGATCCTACAATAAACCAAAGGGACAGATACTTTTCTTGGCATAGCTGGGTCTGAATTCACATCACAATAGCAATAAAATCACATTATCTTCAGCTAACTTTGCACATATCTATCAAATGACCCATAGTCAAAACAGGTTGTCTCATGAACTACATTATCAGTTGCAAGTGCTAAAGCAACTTTTCTTCCTCCTTACTTAGACAAAACACTTTCTTGCCCCAGCGAATTAACACATTGTGGGGTTTCTTACATGACTGCAGAAACCCAGGAGTTTCAGTGCCAAACCTGTGCAGCCTCATATTCATCATCAAAGCATCTAATGCTCTGAAAGTGAAAACCTGCCCACACGTTTCCCTGAACTCGCTTTCAACGCAGAACTAAACTAAAAGCCTTACGTGGACCCAGCAACCTGTACACAGGGCTTGAGCCCACACCTCAAGGTCTGTCACAAACCCACAGCTGTGCAGATGAAACACACATTTCTGTGCTTTCTTTCCTCCTCTTCCCTTATATAAATGATGTGACCCAAGAGCAGACCGTGTCCTGCTGCCTGTCGCCCACCCAGCCGCTCTCGCACCCGCAGAGCCCCTCGCCAGCAAGATGGCGGAGAAAAGAGAAGGACAAAGCTCATGGGTAGAGGCAAGGACAGTAGATGCCTCAACTGGTCCCCATCACAGGCAAAATAAATTCCCCTTGGGGAAAATTAATTGAACTTGCAATTAAAATAGATTTGGATGGTGAGAAACAAAGGCAAAATTAAAACCCTTCCCCAAGCGCAGCTGCCCCACCATGGCCCCTCCACGTGCGGCAGGGAGTCTCTGCCCCCATGCCTGGAGCACAAACCCCCAACTCCTTCTCACCCCACAGGGCTGTTTCCTCACTTTTCCCTCTAATTCCTCTCCTTTTCCCAGTATTTTTCCCCTTTCTTACCTCAGTTTCCCTAAGGCGTCACACCAGCAGGGCTTAGGGGCTGGGCTGCGGGCTGCCACCAGAACCCGCCAAAACCGGTCAGAACCGGCTGTGCCCGAGGCAGCTCCCGCCTCTCCTCACAGCCCCCCTTCAGCCCCACTGCCGCCCCTGGCCATGGGCACCCATCCCAGGGGCAGAGGGGACCTGCCCAGCCTCAGTGGTTTGGGAACCCAGGATAATCCTCTGCTTGCGCTCGAGGGGGAGCCCCCATTTTCCTCACAGGGCCAGCAGTGCCTCGCCTCCAGCCGAAAGCCGCCATTTCCAAGGGTCTCATAACCTGAACACGCGACACGCAGCTCTCCCCACCTCAACCCGCATTTCCAGAGATGACAGTAATTAAGTTGTAAATGCTGTGCTTTCTTTCCCCCTCCCCACCACCTCCATATGTTTTCACTTTGGCAGAAATATTTCCTGGCAGCTGTCTCCAATTGAGGGCAGGCAGAGAGGTAAGGTGCTGGAGAGACCCACGGAAGGGACAGGCTCTTTGAGCCCTTTTGGCGGGAAGAAAAAAAAAGGGCGGGAAGCAAAGGGCAGGAAGCAAAAGGTGGGAAGCAAAGGTGATACTGCTCAGTTTTTTCGGGGTTGTTTTTTTTTTTTTTCAAAAACTAGTCTGGAATAGAAACCCACTGACAAATCCCTCCAAGATGCCCAATTGCAAGTGGAAATGTCAGGAAAAAAAAAGAGCCCAGACCCAGACCTTCAGCTGCTGTGGCAGTTTCATGCAGAAGCGCTTCAGTTATCCCTTGCATTCTGTAAACCAGCCCCCTCCCACTCCCCTGTCCTTTATAGCCCCTTGCATTGGGGGTTGTTAAAGCCAGGGCAGCACAGCGAGGATGGCTAGGCACCAGCTTGCCGCTCGTCCATCCAGTGCAGCCGTTACGGAAAAACAAACCAAGCTGGTGGGCAGCTGGCGTGAAAGAAGTCAGGCCTTGCCTAAGGCACAACCAAGCCAGGTGAAAATTGTCTTCACCATTGATGCCCAAAAGGATGGGATGGTTAAAATAGTTTGCTCTCTTGCAGGGGGCAGCACTTTCACACATCACTTTCCAAGCCCTGGAAACCCAAAGTGTCCCCTGAAATGCCTCCTCCTGCTTGACAGCCTCCTGCATTTGGACTATAGAGCCTGTGGCATTGCTGACAACAAGGAGTGGAAGGTGATGCTATCTTGGCCTTATTAACAGTTTCTTGCAATAAGCTCACATCTCTGTTCACTTCTGGATGCTGAGAAAAAGGTCCTTATCTTCACTTGTATGTTTCCTTGTCTGAAATCCAACAAGAAGAATCCCTCCCAGGATCAGCATAGCAGATACCAGTGCAGAAGCCAAACCAGGAACAGTAACTTTCACAAACACCGTGCTGGCCTCAGCACAACAGTCCTGTCTGGGAAAGCACAGAGGCACCATGTACATGCCCAGTGCTGTGCAGGCTGAAGATCAGAGCTGGAAAAATCAGAGACTGCAGCAAGGTGGAAATCAGCATCCACATCCACTGCACATCAGGGAGCACGTACAGCTGCGTTCAGAGGCCAAGCCCTGGCCAAAAACTTGACAGCTCCTCTTTGCTGGCAAGGGTTCATGCCATCGTGTTCCTGGACAGAGCTGGCCTGCACCACATGAACAATTTAAGACAGTGTTGAAAATATCACCTGTAAGCAGCTCTTGCTCTTACGAGCTAATTTCACCACACCCCTATTCTCTGCACGCATGCACTGAGCTTATTTTCCTCTCTTTCCATCTGCAGGACATGAGGTTTTCTCTTCAATATTATAACACTTCCAGCAGATTCACTTGTACTTTTTCTTTCATATCCTTGCTGGGCCATATTAAAAAAAAAAAAAAAAAAACTATGCAAGCCTTTTTTCTCCATGGTGTATTCTCCAGGCTGCCCTCCTCCTTTCTACAATGCCAGCTTTTCTCCCAAATCCACCTTGTACCAAAACCCAATGTTTATTTACACTTGAAACACGCTTCTGCTGTGTCCCAGCCCCCGTGTTAAAGTACAACTGCATTGTGAGAAGCGCCTGCCATTTCCAGAGGGAAAGCCAAGTAATTAATGACTATCAGAGCACCAGCTAATCATTCTGCATGCGTTACCTTTGCACAGAAGGCAGGAAAGGAATAAAGTCACCAGGGCCGGTGTGAACTGCTGTATCGCTCAAAACAATCACCTGCTGCTACAGCATTTCCATAAAACCTCGTCTCCTCTCCTCCCACGCCATTCCACCCCCACATTTATTTTGCTGCACCACGGGTCTGAGGGGCAAAAGTCCTCACACAGGTTTCGTCATGTCACAGAAAACATCAGAATATCTCAACTGAGCACCTGCTTTTGTTCTTCACCTTGATAGCCTACAGAAAAACCTAAAAATCACTGAAACAAGCATCACATTTAATAATCAGACAGAGATATCTGCATTCAGTGCTCACAGCTCTACCCTATGTGGGAATATCCAGAAAACCCAAATTTTACAATATCCTCTTTACCTTTCAGGTTATTGTAGGTCTCCAGTCCTGCGATGGGAGAAGCCTGGCCTCACCTCTTTACACAAGAACTTCGCCTTCGCTCTTACCACCACGCGCAATCAAGAAGGTCGCTCTTGCTGCCATGCTTCCAGGTGGTCCCAATTAATCCCACGGAGCTAGACCACAGCACGTAATCGGGAGCTCGCCCATGCAGTCGGCATCTGGGAGCCCCAGACACGCTGTATTTATCTGTAAATCAAAGTGAAGCTAAGCAGCTCCCTGGCCCTGACAGCATTGGTGTGTCTCCCAGAACGTATTACAAATTATTTTTATGACATGCTATGTGTCTTTCCACGTTGGACAACGTGTTTACTCAAGAGTTTCTTCCGTAAAAAATGCCAGGGGCTGTCCATTGGGACCAGAATAAATTCAAGAGGATATGCCGTGCTGTTTTATTTTTCATCCATCAATAGCTCTTGTGCTGTTTAAAGAACTCAGAAAAGTTTTGTTAGTGGAAAGCTTTTCAATGCTTTGATTTCTTTTTTTTTCCCCCCTCTTCTTTCTCTGCAAAACACCACTTGAAATTCCCCACACATCTTTTTTTTTTTTTTTTTCCTCTGAGTGGTTATGTTAAAACTTCTGCCCAAAGGCATCTGGCCGAATTTTGCCCTCAGATACATGCATTCAACTGCTGGAGAAATTAGTGGCTTCTTTGCGTGCAAGTTGAGGAAGGAATTTGGCTCCACCGGCAACATTTTCCAAGCAGCCACAGAATGCATGCACATCAATTGTTTGGACCAGCGCTGCAGACGCCACAGCCAAGGTGCAGCCAAATTTCCAGACCCCCACAAGCCACGTATCAAAATCTTCAGACTGGTGAGGAAGCACACCTTGGCCCTCATGGCATGGCATTCCAGCACGGGAGCTGGGTGCTGACTTTGCTTTCCGGGACCTCACCACCTTTTTGGCCACGACCCTGCTCAGCTGTGGGTCAGCACAGAGAAAAGTTGGTGTTACACAGTAAAAAAAAAACCAAAAAAAACCCACCAAACAAACAAAAAAAACCCCCATATTTTCCACACACATTGAGGATCTCCTTGGAGTGATTCAACTCATGTAGGACCCCATTGATTATAGAGGGAGAGGAGTGTCTCCATGCACTGCCTGGAATTACGTCACCAGACACCCACAGGCTCAGATGTCCCTGCCAGCAGAAACTGCTCAAACTCAGTGGTGAGTTTAACACCTATGGGACATCCAGAGGGACATTCAAGACAGGCTGGATCCTCTGTAGTGCTTGCAGGGAAATCAGCTAGTGGAGAAAGGTTTGTTTTCATCCTTCCTGGTATCTGGAGACATACAGCTACTCTTCCATCATCTGCTCCTGTTCAGGCTGGTGCAGAACTGGTACGGGCTGGCGGCAGAACAGAGGAAGCTCAAGGGTGGCTCCTCCAGCTCCTCTGACTGACCCTGGCAGAAAGGACAGCAGGTCACAGGACTGTAGCAGACTCAGATAACAACTCAACCGACACCATGCCCAAAAGTCAGACAAGACCAAGCTCAGACCTTTCCCAGACATACGAGCATTTAAGTGTGCACATGTGCATACACAAACATACAGGCAAAACCAAAATTAACATCCCTCAGCCATTCTTGATTCTAGTAGAAAGGAATTACGATGGATGCTAGCCTTGTGTTTTGGGATTCTAGCATGACCAACTGTCTGAGAAGAAAACCTGGCTTTGGAAAGTCTGGCTCTTTCGTCTGCCCATATGTGTGCATGCGTGTGCGTGTGTGGTGGTCCCCATGGATAAATCTGTCGCTATGGGGAAATTGGGACAGAGGAAGCCAAGCTGTGCGTGGCTGGTCCTCATGTTATTTCAGTTAGTGGCAGGGCAGTAATGAATTCTGAGATGGGTGGAGGGTGGAAGAACGAGCCAGCCCAGTATTAATCTCTTTTGTTCGTTCAGCTAACAACATAATCTCCAAATGTCCACAGACTGTTCTTCAAAAAAAGAGGATACAGAGCAAACGATGCAACATGCCCACCACATTTCCAGCCCAAAGGCCTTCCTGCTATTTGTGTCTATCTCTGTTCCAGTCTTAACCCCTCCTCTACGCTGAGACACACAGGGAGAAAACAGCATCCCTGACTCAGGACTCAGCCAACATCCTTTTCAAACCTGGTTATTCCCTCTCTTGGGTTTTGGGAGCCAACCTGAACACCCACCAAACCAGGCTGTTCATAGAAATCTCCCAGGTTAGCTGTTGAACTGAAGACAAATAAGGCATTTCCAGTCTACAGAAGCTAAGCAATCCTGTTGACAAAAAGGCTTACAGCTCTGGAGCAGCACCTTCTTCCAGAAATACATAACCGTCTCCTGACGGCTAAAGGCTGCAAAATCTTTCAGTCATTCAGTTGACTTTATTGGCCCTTATCCTTCAGTCCATGTCCAGCAGCAGTCCACTGACATCCGTGAGGCTGATCATTGAACAAACACTCCTTGCCATCAACAAGAGCATCGGGAGTTGACTTTGCAGGCACACACGTAACTTACAGACCAATTGGCATAGTGCAAGACAGTGCCAAGACAGTGCCCGCAAGTGATGGGCTTCCAGCAGCTTTGCTTTGATTTTTGACCTGGAAATATTTCTAACCTTCAAAAGTCTCCGTACCTCGGTAAATATGAGGGGGGTTTTGGACTGAACCTGTGCTCTGGCATCCAAGTAGTCCCAGTGGAGCTGAACCAAGAAAAGCCTGATAAGCCGCTTGACTGAAAAAAACCAAAAATAATTGCCCCCAAAGGAAGAACCTCTTCAGTGCCTTGGCTACATAACACTATGATAAAATTGAGTAAAACTAGTCTCAGTCTTTGTTGACTCCAGAGACCTGGATGGATTTTGTTTCCATCACTTTGAACTGAAGGACACGAAAGACCTCACTTATTCTTCCTTCTTCATTCCCTGCCATAAAAGCCAGGAAATGCAGTAATATGGCATTTCCAGTGCCATTTCATTAACTTTGTGCCTGAATTATTTTTATTTCCCAAGGCAAATGGAGAAGTGTGAGACAAGCGTCCGTCTTTAATTCCAAATTTCCTGCCATTGACCAATTTAAACCATAGATCTAATGTTGTTAGGACAATATTTTCTTCTATACGTGTCTTACTATTGATGTTAACCACTTACTGTTTATTTCCTACAGCAGCTGGGAACATGGAAACATGTACTGAGAGGGCTGAGTCACCTCCCCATTGTCTAATGTTAGCCTAGCAGTCTGGATGTGGCTCAGTAAGGACGTTCTTGTCTCCAAAACCAGAAGCCCCCTCTCAGGGTGGAGCACGGACCTTCAAAGAGGAGAAACAAGTAGCAAGGAGCACTGCCAAATCACAGAAGGCCAGACAAATGGCGAGCAGGGACAAGCAGTCCGACCTTAATCCCGCCAAATGGAAAGCGAATAGCCCTGAAGGGAGAGAAACTCCTGCTACTCTGTCTCATCATCCGAACAGCCAGGATTTCAGCTCTGCATGGACAACCAAAGCTGGCAAGGATAGGGGAGAACCACTGCCTGTATCTCCTCCCCAGTTTACACCGTCAGCTGGAGGCGAGCCCCCAGCAGCAGCCACTGGCACCAGCCTGAGGACCCCCCATGGACTCAGCTTGGGTTAATAATGTCCATCTTCCCTGGGAGACAGGGATTTGTTGTGGAAACGCTGCCAGAAGGACCTAACTTTGGCTCCTCTTTCCAAACATTTTTGGAAAGGCTGCAAAGCATCTGCTGGGACCCCAAGCTGAAGGGAAGCCAAAGGCAAGTGGGGAAGAGATGCTCCATCAGGACTATGGTTCCTGCCAGAGATATGGTGCAGCATCAGACCCTGGGTCTCCAGGGCAGGGATGGGTAGGGGGTCCTTTCCTTTCTACCCTCTTCCTTTCCAAAAATCTTCCTTGGGAAAGAAGGGGAAAGTCTAGATCTGAGGGGGGCCCATAGGCATCAGGGGTGAGAGCTGAAGAGCACCTTGCTGCCCAGTCCACCTTTGCATCTCTCCATTGGTAAGGAACGTGTCATTTGGGAGATAAGCAGAGGTGCAAGCAAAAAAAAAAAAAATAATTACCTTCCTATTTTTTTAGGGAAATAAATGAAAACAAAGATGGAGGATATGAGACTGCCAGCAGGAAACCAGGTCTTAGCAAAGCGAGGTGTAATGAACAGAAAACACCAGTCCGTAGGGCTCTCCGCAGGGGACAGTCACAACCGTAATGGAGCCATAAGAAAAATATTGTTTTCCTTGCAGTAACACCTCAAGCCCAATTTACTACAAAGAGGAGCAAGCTGTAAAAGAGCGGGAAGTCTCTTCATCCACTGCAGCTTCCCAGGGACTGCATGAGGCCAGCTCAATTTGCACCTTTTATCACCCCTGCCTGCGTTTCACTCATTTGCAGGAACTCTCTCCCCAAAGGCAATAAAACCAAAATTGCTGCAGAAAGCAGGCTGTGGAAATGGCTCGCCTGGAATTTGAAGGGGCTTTGCTGGGGCAAGAGCTGCCAAAAGACATCGTTGTCCCAGGCACCCAGCAGCCCCCAATCCCACAAGCACCCTTCATGCAGCACCAGGCACCCATTCCCCGCACCGTGAAGGGGTACAAGCCGAGCTTCCCCACTTCTGTGGGTGCCCTCCCACCCATGCACTTCCTTCTGCCTCCACTTGAAGGCCCCAGCCCGACAGGAGCCTGGGGGCTGAGCCCACCAACAGAGGAAGACTTACCAGCTCTGCTTGATTTTTCAGCATGCAAGCTTGGCTGCTTGTACTTGTCATGGAAATACAGACTGACCCTCCAAATTACAGCCCGTTTTAAGGCTCAGCTGCTAACTATGAGAGCAGCAAGCCCCTCTCTTTTTCTCCATCATTTTTCTTCTCCATTTCAGGGAACGGAAGGTCCACACAGCTCCCTGCCTCTCTCCCACTGCAGCACTGGATGAGAATTGCCTCGAGAAGCACAAAACCAAAATGAGCTGGTGCAGGCATCAACCAGGACACATAGCACCTGTGTGGAAAGACGGCAACAGGGGAAATAAAGACTTTTTTTTTCCCAGCTGGGCTGATCAGAGAAGATTTTAGGTGCCTGTGTTCAGATCCACAGGCAGCCAGGATCCTCACTGCTGCCCACCCCCAGTTTGCTCCAGCCTGCCAAGGGCATCTTTGCCCATCATCTACATGGCTCTGTATAGGCAAGAAATGGGAAATACAGTCAGTCTTGCTTTTGTGGGCTGATAATTGCTGTGAGCTGATAAACTGCAGCTCTTCAGGCTGCTGTGACCTGCCGAGCACCCCTTCCCTGACCCAGCTCTCCTCTCCCACTCAGCTTTGCTCTCAGAAGAAATTAGGCTGAGTTTCAAGCAAACCTGGGCTGAGCTTCAAGTGAGCCGGAGCCAACTCCTAATTTACAGCGTCAGCATATTGTTTGGGGTCAAAATCAGAAGACACATGGAGGCTTCGCCTCATTTTTGTTCCCACCTGAGAGCACATCCAAGACATCCTGGCTGCGCCTCACTGCCAACAGTCGCCTGGATCACGGCACAGGGCAGGACGCAGCTGGGAGCAAAAGGAGGCAGGTCTCAGAGGCTGGGCTGGAGCAAAGGGTTAATGCACAGGGTCCCAAGTCTGGCCTGGGTAGTTATTTCAGGGTCATGCTCCTGAGTGATAAATTCTCAAAACCCAAATCTCACTGCAGCAGAAAATGCTGTTGCTCTTAATTGCGCAGAGCTGCATCTTAGTGAGTAACCCTTCGCCTGCACGGGGGCTGTGCGTGAGGTGACATAATTGTATTTTATGGATGCAGGGGTACAGAGTGGGGTTATCATACACATCTGTCACTCTACAGGCATGAGACACTGATGATATTTAACTTTGCCCCCTTCTCTCTCCTCCCAGTCCGTTTCAAAACATCCCGCCTCTCTCTGGGCCACTTTTTCCAGGGCAGGAGAGAGGAGACTAGCACTGGGCACAAGGGCCAGAAAAGCCATTAACCGATTTCCATAGCAACGTGGGCATCACAGGCCAGGGGTGCACATTCAGAGCCCCCTGCTCCCCACACACTGGCTGAGGCCACTTGCACCACATCACTGCTGCCGGAAAGGCGGTTCACAACACAGGAAAAAGTGTCTCACCTCAAAACAGATCTGCCAGGCAAACTGAAGAAAAGGAAGGCAGACTTTCTCCTCTGGAGACCTCTACTCCAGTCCTATAAAATTTACAGAGAAAGGTTTTGGCAGGTTAGGGCTCTGTCTACACCACAAAAAAAAACCAACAAAAAATACCTTGAATTAGCAAGGGGAATGGTAAATCAAACAAACATCAGGATGCTGAGATGGGAAGTCCTCCCTATTCCCATGAATTTTCACAGCAGCACAGGTAGAAAAGTTGGCCAAGCTTCTCCAAGAGCACCTACCCCATGCAAAAATTCCCATATACGTGTGGTATGTAGGTATGATGTACAAAGCCTCAACACAAGAGGCAAACCAAGGTCTGCAGTGGGAAGTGGAGGGTCTGTATCTGCTTCAACGGCAAACGCTGGCCTCAAAGTGGCCACCGAGGTGATGGCACAGCTCTCCTCCTCTGCGAATTTTGCTCTCCTCTATGGGAAAGTTTAGTCTTGCTGGGAGGCTGCATTTATATTGTGGCTGAAGGAATTGTTCCAAACTGGAGACCAGTAAGTTAAACAATCTCCCCAGCTTCTCTTTGTGCTACAAACATGTTCCACAGCACTTCAATAGTTTGGGCAACAGTGGGGCTGTGTCAAGTATTATTTCTAGCCATCTGGAACAAGCATTAACCACAAATAAGCAAGTTTGCTTGTTCTTTACTGCAAAGAAAGAAGAGCCTTGCCAGAGCGATGCTCAGTTCCACAGATGACAGATGTTTCGGGTATGCTTGGGTACCAACTGCTGCATGTAAACCAGAAGCTGCCCTCTCCTCCATCCTGAGGAACCGCCAAGTTTCATGGGCTGAGATCCTGAAAAACAAGAAGGGGGGGGGGGGGGGGGGGGGGGGG